>NW_026531238.1:0-52681 GCF_020745825.1 Agelaius phoeniceus | reverse complement strand
AGGAATTAAACTAAAAAAAAAATTGATTTTTCCCCATAAAATTTGGGTTGAAAAAGTGAAAATTTCAATTTTTTTTTCCAGAATTAAACCAGGGAAAAAATATGGATTTTTTTCATGAATTTAGGGTTGAAAAAAATGAAAATTCCCAATTTTTTGGGATATTTTTTCCAGAAAAAACGGCGGATGACGAGGTGCAGAAATCGACATCTCCTCCAGCAGCCAGGGCGTCATCGAGAAGGAGACGCTGGGGCCGCTCCTGCTCGAGGTGGGGCCTCGGAATTCCCGAAAAAAACCCGGAATGGGAGGGGAAAAACGGGGAATGGGGCAAAGCCGGGCCTTAATCCTGGGTTTTGGGTGTGGGAATGTTGGGATTTGGGGGGTTTAATTCCGGGTTTTTTATGGGATTTGGGGGTTTTAATCCCGGGTTTTAGGGTGGGAATGTTGGGATTTGGGGTTTTAATTCAGGTTTTAGGGTGGGAATGTTGGGATTTGGGGCTTTAATCTGATTGGAATGTTGGGATTTGGGGCTTTAATTCCAGGTTTTAGGGTGGGGAATGTTGGGATTTGGGGCTTTAATTCAGGTTTTAGGGTCAGAATGTTGGGATTTGGGGCCTTAATCCCCAGGTTTTTATGGGATTTGGGCTTTAATCCAGGTTTTTTATGGGATTTGGGGCTTTAATCCCAGGTTTTAGGGTCAGAATGTTGGGATT
The DNA here is from genome assembly GCF_020745825.1 of Agelaius phoeniceus. Lineage (NCBI taxonomy): Eukaryota > Metazoa > Chordata > Aves > Passeriformes > Icteridae > Agelaius > Agelaius phoeniceus. Next base: position 51,971 of record NW_026531238.1, on the reverse strand, counting down.
TGGGGCTTTAATCCGGTGGATTTGGGGTTTTAATTCCGGGTTTTAGGGTCAGAACATTGGGATTTGGGCTTTAATCACGGGTTTTAGGGTGAGAATGTTGGGATTTGGGGCTTTAATTCCTGGTTTTTATGGGATTTGGGGCTTTAATCCCAGGTTTTTATGGGATTTGGGGCTTTAATCCCAGGTTTTTATGGGATTTGGGGCTTTAATCACGGGTTTTAGGGTGAGAATGTTGGGATTTGGGGCTTTAATTCCTGGGTTTTTATGGATTCGGGGTTTTAATTCCGGGTTTTAGGGTGGGAATGTTGGGATTTGGGGCTTTAATCCCCGGGTTTTTATGGATTTGGGGCTTTAATCCCCGGGTTTTAGGGTGGGAATGTTGGGATTTGGGGCTTTAATCCCGGGTTTTTATGGATTTGGGGCTTTAATCCTGAGTTTTTATGGGATTTGGGGCTTTAATTCCAGGTTTTTTTAGGGCGGGAATGTTGGGATTTGGGGCTTTAATCCCCGGGTTTTTACGGGATTTCAGGTTTTCATCCCGGGTTTTAAGGGTGGGAATGTTGGGATTTGGGGCTTTAATCCCAGGTTTTTATAGGATTAGGGGGTTTTTAATCCCGGGTTTTAGGCTTGGAATGTTGGGATTTGGGGCTTTAATCCTGGGTTTTTATGGGATTTGGGGCTTTAATCCCGGGTTTTAGGGTCAGAATGTTGGGATTTGGGGCTTTAATCCGATTGGAATGTTGGGATTTGGGGCTTTAATCCCAGGTTTTTATGGGATTTGGGGCTTTAATTCCGGGTTTTAGGGTGGGAATGTTGGGATTTGGGCTTTGATCCCCAGGTTTTAGGGTGGAATGTTGGGATTTGGGGCTTTAATCCTGGGTTTTTATGGGATTTGGGGTTTTAATCCAGGTTTTAGGGTGGGAATGTTGGAATTTGGGGCTTTAATCCGGTTGGGATGTTGGGATTTGGGGCTTTAATCCTGGGTTTTTATGGGATTTGGGGCTTTAATCCCAGGTTTTTATGGGATTTGGGGCTTTAATCCCAGGTTTTAGGGTCAGAATGTTGGGATTTGGGGCTTTAATCCGGTGGGATTTGGGGTTTTAATTCCGGGTTTTAGGGTCAGAACATTGGGATTTGGGGCTTTAATCCCTGGGTTTTAGGGTGGGAATGTTGGGATTTGGAGTTTTAATCCCTGGTTTTTATGGGATTTGGGGCTTTAATCCCTGGGTTTTAGGGTGGGAATGTTGGATTTGGGGCTTTAATCCAGTTGGAATGTTGGGATTTGGGGCTTTAATCCCTGGGTTTTAGGGTCGGAACATTGGGATTTGGGGCTTTAATCACGGGTTTTAGGGTGAGAATGTTGGGATTTGGGGCTTTAATCCCAGGTTTTATGGGATTTGGGGCTTTAATTCCAGGTTTTTATGGGATTTGGGGCTTTAATCCAGGTTTTAGGGTTGGAATGTTGGGATTTGGGGCTTTAATCTGGGTTTTTATGGGAATTGGGGCTTTATTCCAGGTTTTAGGGTGGGAATGTTGGGATTTGGGGGCTTTAATCCGGTTGGAATGTTGGGATTTGGGCTTTAATCTGGTTGGAATGTTGGGATTTGGGGCTTTAATTCCAGGCTTTAGGGTGGGAATGTTGGATTTGGGGCTTTAATCCAGGTTTTAGGGTTGAGAATGTTGGGATTTGGGGCTTTAATCCGGGTTTTTAGGGTCAGAATGTTGGGATTTGGGGCTTTAATCCCAGGTTTTTATGGGATTTGGGGCTTTAATCCCGGGTTTTAGGGTGGAATGTTGGGATTTGGGGCTTTAATCCGGGTTTTACGGTGGGAATGTTGGGATTTGGGGTTTTAATCCCCAGGTTTTTTTGGGATTTGGGGCTTTAATCTCAGGTTTTAGGGTGGGAATGTTGGGATTTGGGGCTTTAATCCCTGGGTTTTTATGGATTTGGGGCTTTTAATCCAGGTTTTTATGGGATTTGGGGCTTTAATCCCAGGTTTTAGGGTGGGAATGTTGGGATTTGGGCTTTAATTCTGGGTTTTTATGGGATTTGGGGCTTTAATCCCGGGGTTTTTATGGGATTTGGGGCTTTAATCCCGGGTTTTAGGGTCAGAATGTTGGGATTTGGGCTTTAATCCCTGGGTTTTTATGGGATTTGGGGCTTTAATCCCAGGTTTTTCCGGGATTTGGGCTTTAATCCTTGGTTTTAAGTTCGAGTGGAAGGGGGATTTTCCGGAGCTGGGAGTTCCAAAGGAAAATTGGAATTAGGATTAGGACTAAGATTATGGTTTAGATTAGGATCAGGATTAGGATCAGGATTAGGATCAGAATAATCAAAGTGGATCTTGGATCCCAGCTGGAATCCTGGGGTCTGAGGACCCAAATCCAGGAATGACCAGGGTGGATCTTGGATTCCTGCTGGAATCCTGGGAATTCCCAGATTGGGAATCCAGCCGAGCTTTTCCGGAACCTTCTCCACACTCCTGGAGCCGAATCCATTGGAATGACCAGGGTGGATCTTGGATCCCAACTGGAATCCTTGGATTCCTTTGGAATAACCAAGGTGGATCTTTGGTCCTGATTGGAATTTGGGGATTTGAGGACCCAAATCCATGATCCGACTGGAATCCTGGAATTCCCAGAGCGGGAACCCAGCCAAGCTTTGAGGGAACCTTCTCCACACTCATGGAGCCAAATCCATGGGAATCCATTGGAATGACCAAGGTGGATCTTGGATCCCAACTGGAATCCTGAATTCCCGGATTGGGAACCCAGCCAAGCTTTTCCGGAACCTTCTCCACACTCCTGGAGCCAAACCCATTGGAATGACCAAGGTGGATCTTGGATCCCAGCTGGAATCCTGGGATTCCAGGAATAACCAATGTGGATCTTTGGTCCTGATTGGAATTTTGGGATTTGAGGACCCAAATCCATGATCCCGGCTGGAATCCTGGGGTCTGAGGACCCAAAATCCATTGGAATGACCACGGTGGATCTTGGATCCCAACTGGAATCCTTGGATTCCATGAATAACCGATGTGGATCTTTGGTCCTGATGGGAATTTTGGCATTTGAGGACCCAAATCCATGATCCCAAGTGGAATCCTGGAATTCCCAGAGCGGGAACCCAGCCAAGCTTTGAGGGAATCTTCTCAACACTCAAGGACCCGAATCCATGGGAATAACCAGGGTGGATCTTGGATCCCAACTGGAATCCAGGAATTCCCAGAGCAGGAATTCGTCCAAGCTTTTCCGGAACCTTCTCCACACTCCTGAGTTGAACCCATTGGAATGACCAAGGTGGATCTTGGATCCCAGCTGGAATCCTGGATTCATGAATAACCAATGTGGATCTTTGGTCCTGATTGGAATTTTGGGATGTGAGGACCCAAATCCATGATCCCAACTGGAATCCTGGAATTCCCAGAGCGGGAATCCACCCAAACTCCCCCAGAACTTTCTCCACACTCAAGGACCCAAATCCATGGGAATCCTTTGGAATGACTGAGGTGGATCTTTGGTCCTGATTGGAATTTTGGGATTTGAGGACCCAAATCCAGGAATAACCAGGGTGGATCTTGGATCCCAGCTGGAATCCAGGAATTCCCAGAGCGGGAACCAGCCAAGCTTTGCCAGAACCTTCTCCACACTCAAGGGACCCGAATCCATGGAATCCATGGGAATGACCAAGGTGGATCTTGGATCCCAAGTGGAATCCTGGAATTCCAGGAATAACCAAGGTGGATCTTTGGTCCTGATTGGAATTTTGGGATGTGAGGACCCAAATCCATGATCCCGACTGGAATCCTGGGGTCTGAGGACCCAAATCCATTGGAATGACCAAGGTGGATCTTGGATCCCAGCTGGAATCCTGGAATTCCCAGAGTGGGAACCCAGCCAAGCTTTTCCGGAACCTTCTCCAAACTCAAGGACCCCAAATCCATGGGAATGACCACGGTGGATCTTGGATCCCAGCTGGAATCCTGGGATTCCAGGAATAACCAAGGTGGATCTTTGGTCCTGATTGGAATTTTGGATTTGAGGACCCAAATCCATGATCCTGGGTGGAATCCTGGAATTCCCAGAGCGGGAATCCACCCAAACTCCCCCAGAACCTTCTCCACACTCAAGGACTCAAATCCATGGGAATCCATTGGAATGACCAAGGTGGATCTTGGATCCCAACTGGAATTTTGGGATTTGAGGACCCAAATCTTGGATCCCAAGTGGAATCCTGGGGTCTGAGGACCCAAATCCAGGATAACCCAGGGTGGATCTTGGATCCCGGCTGGAATCCAGGAATTCTCGGATTGGGAACCCAGCCGAGCTTTGCCGGAACCTTCTCCACACTCATGGAGCCAAATCCATGGGAATCCTTTGGAATGACCAAGGTGGATCTTGGATCCCAACTGGAATCCTTGGATTCCATGAATAACCAAGGTGGATCTTTGGTCCTGATTGGGATTTTGGGATTTGGGGACCCAAATCCATGATCCCAACTGGAATCCAGGAATTCCCAGAGCAGGAATCCACTGAAACTCCCCCAGAACGTTCTCCACACTCAAGGACCCGAATCCATGGGAATCCTTTGGAATGACCAAGGTGGATCTTGGATCCCAACTGGAATCCTGGGGTCTGAGGACCCGAATCCAGGAATGACCAGGGTGGATCTTGGATCCCCACTGGAATCCTGGGATTCCATGAATAACCAATGTGGATCCTTGGTCCTGATGGAATTTTGGGATTTGAGGACCCAAATCCATGATCCCAACTGGAATCCTGGAATTCCCAGAGCGGGAATCTACTGAAACTCCCCCAGAACCTTCTCCACACTCAAGGACCCAAATCCATGGAATCCTTTGGAATGACCAGGGTGGATCTTGGATCCCGGCTGGAATCCTGGAATTCCCAGAGCGGGAACCCAGCCAAGCTTTTCCGGAACGTTCTCCACCTCATGGAGCCGAATCCGTGGGAATGACCAAGGTGGATCTTGGATCCCAACTGGAATCCTTGGATTCCAGGAATAACCAAGGTGGATCTTTGGTCCTGATGGGAATTTTGGGATTTGAGGACCCAAATCCATGATCCTGGGTAGAATCCTGGATTTCTGGACCCAAATCCAGGAATAACCAGGATGGATCTTGGATCCCGACTGGAATCCTGGAATTCCCAGAGTGGGAACCCAGCCAAGCTTTTCCGGAACCTTCTCCACACTCCTGGAGCCAAATCCATTGGATTGACCAAGGTGGATCTTGGATCCCAACTGGAATCCTGGGAATTCCAGGAATAACCATCTTTGGTCCTGGTTGGAATTTTGGGATGTGAGGACCCAAATCCATGATCCTGGGTGGAATCCTGGAATTCCCAGAGCAGGAATCCACCCAAACTCCCCCAGAATCTTCTCCACGCTCAAGGACCCAAATCCATGGAATCCATGGGAATGACCAAGGTGGACCTTGGATCCCAACTGGAATCCTGGAATTCCAGGAATAACCAATGTGGATCTTTGGTCCCGATTGGAATTTTGGGATGTGAGGACCCAAATCCATGATCCTGGGTAGAATCCTGGATTTCTGGACCCAAATCCAGGAATAACCAGGGTGCATCTTGGATCCCAGCTGGAATCCTGAATTCCAGGAATAACCAATATGGATCTTCGGTCTTCATTGGAATTTTGGGATTTGAGGACCCAAATCCATGATCCTGGGGTGGAATCCAGGAATTCCCAGAGTGGGAACCCAGCCAGGCTTTTCCGGAACCTTCTCCACACTCACGGAGCCGAATCCTTGGGAATCACCTCGGTGGATCTTGGATCCCAAGTGGAATCCTGGGATTCCACGAATAACCAAGGTGGATCTTTGGTCCTGGTTGGAATTTTGGGATTTGAGGACCCAAATCCATGATCCCGGGTGGAATCCTGGAATTCCCAGAGCGGGAATGCAGCCAAACTCCCCAGAACGTTCTCCACACTCAAGGACCCAAATCCATGGGAATCCATTGGAATGACCAAGGTGGATCTTGGTTCCCAGCTGGAATCCTGGAATTCCCAGAGTGGGAATGCAGCCAAGCTTTGAGGGAACCTTCTCCACACTCATGGAGCCAAATCCGTTGGAATGACCAGGGTGGATCTTGGATCCCAACTGGAATCCTTGGATTCCTTTGGAATAACCAAGGTGGATCTTTGGTCCTGATTGGGATTTTGGGATGTGAGGACCCAAATCCATGATCCCAAGTGGAATCCTGGAATTCCCAGAGCGGAATCCAATGAAGCCTTGAAGGAAACCTTCTCCCCGCTGAAGACCCCACCCAGTTTTCCATGGAATTTTCTTCACGCTCAAGGACCCAAATCCATGGGAATCCATGGGAATAACCAGGGTGGGTCTTTGATCTTGGATGGAATCCTGGGATTCCCAGATTGGGAACCTCAGCCAAGCTTTTCCGGAACCTTCTCCACACTCATGGACCCAAATCCATGGGAATCCATTGGAATGACCAAGGTGGATCTTGGATCCCAACTGGAATCCTGGAATTCCTTTGGAATAACCAAGGTGGATCTTTGGTCCTGGTTGGAATTTTGGGATTTGAGGACCCAAATCCATGATCCCGGGTGGAATCCGGGAGATTTGGAACAAAACCTCGGAATTCCTTCCTGTTTTTGAGATACTTGAGATAAAACCTTGGAATTCTTTCCCGTTTTTGTGCTATTTGAGATAAAACCTCGGAATTCTTCCCCATTTTCAGGATATTTGGGATAAAACTTTGGGATTTTTTCCCCCCTTCCAGGCCCTGGATGGATTTTTCTTAGTGGTGAAACTTGAAGGGTTGGATCGTGTTTGTGTCAGAGAACGTGACGGGAGATTGGGACAAAACCTTGGAATTCCTTCCTGTTTTTGTGCTATTTGTGATAAAACCTCGGAATTCTTTCCCGTTTTCAGGATATTTGGGATAAAACCTTGGAATTTTTCCCATTTTTTCCCTCTCCAGGCCCTGGATGGGTTTTTCTTCGTGGTGAAACTTGAAGGGTTGGATCACGTTTGTGTCGGAGAATGTGAACGGGATATTTGTGATTAAAACCCTTGGAATTCTTTCCCATTTTCAGGATATTTGGGATAAAACCTTGGATTTTTCCTCTTTTGTGCTATTTGGGATAAAACCTTGGAATTCTTTCCCGTTTCTGTGCTATTTGTGATAAAACCTTGGATTTTTTTCCATTTCAGGATATTTGTGATAAAACCTTGGAATTCTTTCCATTTTTTCCCTCTCCGGGCCCTGGATGGGTTTTTTTCCATGGTGAACCGCGAGGGCCGGGTTGTGTTTGTGTCGGAGAACGTGCCGGGATATTTGGGATAAAACCTTGGAATTCTTTCCCGTTTTTGAGATAAAACCTCAGAATTCTTTCCCAATTTCAGAATATTTGGGATAAAACCTTGGAATTCTTTCCCGTTTTTGTGCTATTTGTGATTAAACCTTGGAATTCTTTCCCGTTTTTGTGCTATTTGAGATAAAACCTTGGAATTCTTTCCCGTTTTTGTGCTATTTGTGATAAAACCTTGGATTTTTTTCCCATTTTCAGGATATTTGGGATAAAACCTTGGAATTCTTTCCCATTTTTCCCCTCCCCAGGCCCTGGACGGGTTTTTCTTCGTGGTGAACCGTGAGGGCCGGATCGTGTTCGTGTCGGAGAACGTGACGGGATATTGGGAACAAAACCTTGAATTCTTTCCGTTTTTGTGCTATTTGGATAAAACCTTGGAATTTTTTCCCTCCCCAGGCCCTGGACAGGTTTTTTTTCATGGTGAACTATGAGGGGCGGATCGCGTTCATGTCGGAGAACGTGCCGGAGATTGGGACAAAACCTTGAATTTTTGTTCCATTTTTGTGCTGTTGTGATAAAACCTTGGAATTTTTCCCCGTTTCTGTGCTATTTGGGACAAAACCTTGGAATTTTTTCCCGTTTTTTTCCCTCCCCAGGCCCTGGTTGGGTTTTACTTGTGGTGAACCGCGAGGGTTGGATCGCGTTCGTGTCGGAGAACGTGACGGGATATTGGGGACAAAACCTTGGAATTTTGTTCCATTTTTGTGATATTTGTGATAAAACCTTGGAATTCTTTCCCGTTTTTTGCTATTTGGGATAAAACCTTGGGATTTTTCCCTCTCCAGGCCCTGGATGGGTTTTTTCTTCGTGGTGAACCGTGAGGGCCGGGTTGTGTTTGTGTCGGAGAACGTGCCGGATATTGGGAACAAAACCTTGGAATTCTTTCCCATTTTCAGGATATTTGTGATAAAACCTCGGAATTTTTTCCCGTTTTTCCCCTCTCCAGGCCCTGATGGGGTTTTTCTTTGTGGTGAACCCTGAGGGCCAGATTGCGTTTGTGTCGGAGAACGTGCTGGGATATTGGGAACAAAACCTTGGAATTCCTTCCCGTTTTTGTGCTATTTGGGATAAAACCTCGGAATTCCTTCCATTTTTGTGCTATTTGGGACAAAACCTTGGAATTCTTTCCCGTTTTTTCCCTCTCCAGGCCCTGGATGGGTTTTTCTTCATGGTGAACCGCGAGGGCCGGGTTGTGTTTGTGTCGGAGAACGTGATGGGATATTTGGGATAAAACCTTGGAATTCTTTCCCGTTTTTGTGCTATTTGAGATAAAACCTCGGAATTCTTCCCCATTTTCAGGATATTTGTGATAAAACCTTGGATTTTTTTCCCGTTTTTGAGATATTTGGGATAAAACCTTGGGATTTTTCCCCTTCCAGGCCCTGGATGGTTTTTTCTTAGTGGTGAACCGCGAGGGTTGGATCGCGTTCGTGTTGGAGAACGTGACGGGAGATTGGGACAAAACCTTGGAATTCCTTCCCATTTTTGAGATAAAACCTTGGAATTCTTTCCCATTTATCAGGATATTTGGGATAAAACCTTGGGATTTTTTCCCGTTTTTTCCCTCCCCAGGCCCTGGATGGATTTTTCTTCACGGTGAACCGCGAGGGCCGGGTTGTGTTTGTGTCGGAGAACGTGCCGGGATATTGGGAACAAAACCTTGGAATTCCTTCCCGTTTTTTGTGCTATTTGGGATAAAACCTTGGAATTCTTTCCTCTCCGGGCCCTGGATGGGTTTTTCTTCATGGTGAACCATGAGGGCCAGATCGCGTTCGTGTCGGAGAACGTGCCGGGATATTGGGAACAAAACCTTGGAATTCTTTCCCGTCTTTGAGATACTTGACATAAAACCTCGGAATTCTTCCCATTTTCAGGATATTTGTGATAAAACCTTGGAATTTTTTCCCGTTTTTCCCCTCCGCAGTCCCTGGACAGGTTTTTCTTCACGGTGAACCGTGAGGGGGCGGGTTCTGTTTGTATTGGAGAACGTGCGGGATATTGGGACAAAACCTTGGAATTTTGTTTCATTTTTGTGATACTTGGGATAAAACCTCAGAATTCTTCCCCATTTTTTGTGCTATTTGGGATAAAACCTTGGGATTTTTCCCCCTGCCAGGCCCTGGATGGATTTTTGTCAGTGGTGAACCATGAGGGCTGGATCGCGTTCGTGTTGGAGAACGTGCCGGGAGATTGGGAACAAAACCTTGGAATTTTTTCCCGTTTTGTGCTATTTGAGATAAAACCTCGGAATTCTTCCCCATTTTCAGGATATTTGGGACAAAACCTTGGATTTCTTTCCCGTTTTTTGTGCTATTTGGGATAAAACCTTGGAATTTTTCCCCCTTCCAGGCCCTGGATGGGTTTTTTTTTCATGGTGAACCGTGACGGGCGGATCGCGTTCATGTCGGAGAACGTGACGGGAGATTGGGACAAAACCTTGGAATTTTGTTCCATTTTTGTGCTATTTGAGATAGAACCTTGGAATTCTTTCCCATTTTCGTGCTATTTGTGATAAAACCTCGAATTTTTTCCCGTTTTTTCCCCCCTCTCCAGGCCCTGGGTGGGTTTTCTTTGTGGTGAACCGCGAGGGCCGGGTTGTGTTCATGTCGGAGAACGTGACGGGAGATTTGGGACAAAACCTTGGAATTCTTTCCCGGTTTTGAGATAAAACCTCGGAATTCTTTCCCATTTTCAGGATATTTGGGATAAAACCTTGGAATTCTTTCCCTCCCCAGGCCCTGGATGGGTTTTTCTTCATGGTGAACCGTGAGGGCCGGATCGCGTTCATGTCAGAGAACGTGCCGGGAGATTGGGAACAAAACCTTGGAATTCTTTCCCATTTTTGTGCTATTTGGGATAAAACCTTGGAATTCTTCCCCATTTTCAGGATATTTGGGATAAAACCTTGGGATTTGTCCCCCCTTCCAGGCCCTGGATGGATTTTTGTCAGTGGTGAAACTTGAAGGGTTGGATCACGTTTGTGTCAGAGAACGTGATGGGATATTGGGACAAAACCTGGAATTCTTTCCCGTTTTTGTGCTATTTGTGATAAAACCTTGGAATTTTTTCCTGTTTTTGAGATACTTGAGATAAAACCTCAGAATTCTTCCCCATTTTCAGAATATTTGGGATAAAACCTTGGGATTCTTTCCCTCCCCAGACCTTGGATGGTTTTTTTTCATGGTGAACTGCGAGGGCCGGGTTGTGTTTGTGTCGGAGAACGTGATGGGATATTTGGGATAAAACCTTGGAATTCTTTCCTGTTTTGAGATAAAACCTCAGAATTCTTTCCCATTTTTGTGCTATTTGGGATAAAACCTTGGGATTTTTCCCCCTTCCAGGCCCTGGATGGGATTTTCTTTGTGGTGAACCATGAGGGCCGGATCGTGTTCATGTCGGAGAACGTGACGGGATATTGGGATAAAACCTTGGAATTCTTTCCCATTTTTGTGCTATTTGTGATAAAACCTTGGAATTCTTTCCCGTTTTTGTGCTATTTGGGGATAAAACCTTGGAATTCTTTCCCTCTCCAGGCCCTGGTTGGGTTTTTCTTCGTGGTGAACCGCGAGGGCCGGATCGCGTTCGTGTCGGAGAACGTGCCGGATATTGGGACAAAACCTTGGAATTCTTTCCCATTTTCAGGATATTTGTGATAAAACCTCGGAATTTTTTCCCGTTTTTCCCCTCTCCAGGCCCTGGATGGGTTTTTCTTTGTGGTGAACCATGAAGATTGGATCGTGTTTGTGTCGGAGAACGTGACGGGATACTGGGGACAAAACCTTGGAATTCTTTCCCGTTTTTGAGATACTTGAGATAAAACCTTGGAATTCTTTCCCGTTTCTGTGCTATTTGGGATAAAACCTTGGGATTTTTTCCGCCTTCCAGGCCCTGGATGGGTTTTTCTTAGTGGTGAAACTTGAAGGGTTGGATCACGTTTGTGTCGGAGAACGTGACGGGATATTGGGACAAAACCTTGGAATTCTTTCCTGTTTTTGTGCTATTTGCGATTAAACCTTGAATTCTTTCCCTCCCCAGGCCCTGGATGGGTTTTTCTTTGTGGTGAACCGTGAGGGCCGGATCGTGTTTGTGTCGGAGAACGTGCCAGGATATTGGGACCAAACCTTGGAATTCTTTCCTGTTTTTGTGCTATTTGTGATAAAACCTCGGAATTCTTTCCCGTTTTCGGGATATTTGGGATAAAACCTTGGAATTCTTTCCCTCTCCGGGCCCTGGATGGGTTTTTCTTCATGGTGAACCATGAGGCCAGATCGCGTTCATGTCGGAGAACGTGCCGGGATATTGGGAGAAAACCTTGGAATTTTTTCCTGTTTTGAGATACTTGAGATAAAACCTCGGAATTCTTTCCCATTTTCAGGATATTTGTGATAAAACCTTGGATTTTTTTCCCGTTTTTCCCTCCTCAGGCCCTGACGGGTTTTTCTTCATGGTGAACCGTGAGGGCCGGGTTGTGTTTGTGTCGGAAAACGTGATGGGATATTGGGACAAAACCTTGGAATTCTTTCCCATTTTCAGGATATTTGTGATAAAACCTTGGAATTTTTTCCTGTTTTTGAGATACTTGAGATAAAACCTCAGAATTCTTCCCATTTTCAGGATATTTGTGATAAAACCTTGGATTTTTCTCCCGTTTTTGAGATATTTGGGATAAAACCTTGGAATTCTTTCCCGTTTCTGTGCTATTTGTGATGAAACCTTGGATTTTTTTCCCATTTTCAGGATATTTGTGATAAAACCTTGGAATTCTTTCCCATTTTTTCCCTCTCGGGCCCTGGGTGGGTTTTTCTTTGTGGTGAACTGCGAGGGCCGATCGCCTTCGTGTTGGAGAACGTGCCGGGATATTTGGGATAAAACCTTGGAATTCCTTCCCATTTTCAGGATATTTGGGATAAAACCTTGGAATTTTTTCCCGTTTTCCCCTCCCCAGGCCCTGGACGGGTTTTTCTTCGTGGTGAACCGCGAGGGCCGGATCGTGTTCGTGTCGGAGAACGTGACCGGGTACCTGGGCTACGGGCAGGAGGCTGATGAACTCCAGCGTCTACAGCATCCTGCACGTGGGCGACCACGCCGAGTTCGTCAAGAACCTGCTCCCCAAATCCCTGGGTGCGGAGAGACCGGAAAGCCGGGAAAATCCGGGAAAATCTGGGGAAATCTGGGGAAATCTGGGAAAATCTGGGGAAATCTGGGGAAATTTGGGGAAAATCCAGGGGAAATCTGGGAAAATTTGGGGAAAACTGGGGAAATCCTGGGAAAATCTGGGGAAATCTGGGGAAATCTGGGAAAATCTGGGAGTTCTGGGAAAATCTGGGGAAAATCTGGGAAAATCTGGGGAAATCTGGGAAATCTGGGGAAATCTGGGGAAATCTGGGAAATCTGGGAAATCTCGGGAAATCTGGGGAAAATCTGGGGAAGTCTGGGGAAATTTGGGAAAATCCTGGGGAAATCTGGGGAAATCTGGGGAAGATCTGGGGATATCCGGGAAAATCTGCGAAAATCTGGAGTTCTGGGAAATCTGGGGAAATCTGGGGGAATCCTGGGGAAATCTGGGGAAATCTGGGAAAATCTGGGGAAATCTGGGAAAATCTGGGAAAATCTGGGGAAATCTGGAAATCTGGAGAAATCTGGGGAAATCTGGGGAAATTTGGGAAAATCTGGGGAAAATCTGGGGAAAATCTGGGGAAATCTGGGGAAATCTGGGAAAATCTTGGAATCTGGGAAAATCTGGGGAAATCTGGGGAAATTGGGGAAATCTGGGGAAATCTGGGGAAATCTGGGAAAATCTGGGGAAATCCGGGGAAATCTGGGGAAATCTGGGGAAATCTGGGAAAATCTGGGGAAATCCAGGGGAAATCTGGGAAAATCTGGGGAAATCTGGGAAAATCTGGGGAAATCTGGGGAAATCTGGGGAAATCTGGGGAAATGTGGGGAAATGTGGGGAAATCCTGGGGAAATCTGGGAAAATCTGGGAAATCTGGGAAAATCTGGGAAATCTGGGAAAATCCGAAAATCTGGGGAAATCTGGGAAAATCTGGGAAAATTTGGGAAAATCCTGGGGAAATCTGGGGACAATCCGGGGAAATCTGGGGGAAATTTGGGGAAAATCTGGGGAAATCTGGGGAAATCTGGGGAATCTGGGAAAAAATCCTGGGAAAATCTGGGGAAATTTGGGGAAATTTGGGGGAAATCTGGGGAAATCTGGGAAAATCTGGAAATCTGGAAAATCTGGGAAATCTGGGGAAATTGGGAAATCTGGGAAATCTGGGAAATTTGGGGAAATCTGGGGAAATTTGGGGAAATTTGGGGAAATCTGGGGAAATCTGGAAAATCTGGGGAAATCTGGAGTTCTGGGAAATCTGGGGAAAATCTGGGGAAATCTTGGAAATCTGGGGAAATCTGGGAAATTTGGGGAAATCTGGGAAATCTGGGAATCTGGGAAATCTGGGGAAATCTGGGGAAATTTGGGAAAATCTCGGAAAATCTGGGGAAATCCTGGGGAAATCTGGGAGTTCTGGGGAAATCCTGGGAAAATCTGGGGAAATCTGGGGAAATCCTGGGGAAATCTGGGGAAATCTGGGAGTTCTGGGGAAATCTGGGGAAATTTGGGGAAATCTGGGGAAATCTGGGAGTTCTGGGGAAATCTGGGGAAATTTGGGGAAAATCCTGGGGAAATCCGGGGAAAATCTGGGGAAAATCTGGGGAAGATCTGGGGAAAATCCTGGGGAAATCTGGGGAAATCTGGGAAAATCTGGGGAAATTTGGGAAATCCTGGGAAATCTCGGAGTTCTGGGGAAATCTGGGAAAATCTGGGGAAATCTGGGAAATCCTGGGAAATTCTGGGAAAATCTGGGGAAATCTGGGAAAAATCTGGGGAAATTGGGAAAATCCTGGGAAAATCTGGGAAATCTGGGAAATCTGGGAAATCTGGGGAAATCTGGGAAATCTGGGGAAATCTGGGAAATCTGGGGAAATCTGGGAAATCCTGGGGAAAATCTGGGAAAATCTGGGAAATTTGGGAAAATCTGGGGAAATTTGGGGAAATTTGGGGAAATTTGGGAAAATCTGGGGAAAATCTGGGGAAAATTTGGGAAAATCCAGGGGAAATTTGGGAAATCCTGGGGAAATCCTGGGGAAATCTGGGGAAAATCTGGGAAAATCTGGGGAAATTTGGGGAAATCTGGAAAAATCTGGGGAAATCTGGGAAAATTTGGGAAATCCTGGGAAAATCTGGGGAAAATCTGGGAAAATCCGGGAAAATCTGGGGAAATCTGGGAAAATCTGGGGAAATTTGGGAGTGGACGCGGGGAGAGAGGGTGGGGGTTTGGGGGGTGGGGATGGAGGAGGGTTGTTAATTTTTAAAATCTATTTAAATTTTTCTTTATTTTTATTTTAATTGATTTTTATTTTTATTGTAGTTTTATGTTATTTTTATTTTTTATTTTTATTTTTATTTTTATTTTTATTTTTTTTTTTTATTTTTATTTCAATTTTAATTTTATTTCTATTTCTATTTTATTTTTCTTTGTGTTTTTAAAATTTTTCTATAAATTTTTAATTAAATTTTTTCTTTTTAATTCCCTTTTTTATTTTTATTTCTTTTTAATTTTTCTTGCTTTTTGTACTTATTTAGATTTTTCCATTTTTGTTTTGTATTCCCTTTTTGTTTCTTTATTATTTATTTATTAATTTTATTTTTATTTTCCTTGATTTTATTTTACTTCTACTTATTTCTTCATTATTTAGATTTTATTTTCATTTCTGGCTTTATTTATTTATTGTTTCTCTATTAGTTTTAAATTTTTCTTTCATTTCCTCAAATCCCAGGGATCTTTGGGAATTCTGGCTGGATTGTGCTCCTCAAATCCCAGGGATCTTTGGAATTCTGCTGGATTATTCCCAGCCCTGGTTCCTAAAATCCCAGGATCTTTGGGAATTTTGAGTGGATTCTTCCAGCCCTGGTTCCTTAAATCCCAGGGATCTTTGGGAATTTTGAGTGGATTATTCCCAGCCTGGTTCCTTAAATTCCAGGGATCTTTGGGAATTTTGAGTGGATTGTTCCCAGCCCTGGTTCCTTAAACCCCAGGGATCTTTGGGAAATCTGGCTGGATTGGTGCTCCTGAAATCCCAGGGATCTTTGGGAATTTTGGCTGGATTTGTGCTCCTGAAATCCCAGGGATCTTTGGGAATTCTGGCTGGATTGTGCTCCTCAAATCCCAGGGATCTTTGGGAATTCTGGCTGGATTATTCCCAGCCCTGGTTCCTAAAATCCCAGGGATCTTTGGGAATTTTGAGTGGATTGTTCCCAGCCTGGTTCCTTAAATCCCAGGGATTTTGGGAATTCTGGCTGGATTTGTGCTCCTGAAATCCCAGGGATCTTTGGGAATTCTGGCTGGATTGGTGCTCCTGAAATCCCAGGGATTTTGGGAATTCTGGCTGGATTTGTGCTCCTGAAATCCCAGGGATCTTTGGGAATTTTGCCTGGATTTGTGCTCCTGAAATCCCAGCGATCTTTCGGGATTGTGGCTGGATTCTTCCCAGCATCTCTTTCAATCCCCAAGGATCTTTGGGAATCCCACAATTCCATGATCACACCTCATTCCCACATCCCAAATTCCCGGTGTTTTTCCCGGTGTTTTCCCACAGTGACCGGGGCGCCGTGGCCGCAGGAGCCATCGCGGCGGGGCAGCCACGGGTTCCAGTGCCGGGTGCCGGCGCAGAGCCCCGGATCCCGGGGATCTTTGGGAATTCCACGATCACAGCTCATTCCCACGTGCCGAATTCCCGTTTTTCCCGGTGTTTTCCCGCAGTGAACGGGGTGCCCTGGCCGCAGGAGCCGTCGCGGCGGGGCAGCCACACCTTCCAGTGCCGGATGCTGGTGCGGCCGCCCGACGAGGCGGGGAGCGGAGCAGGCGGAGCTGAGGCAGCGCTACGAGGCCATGCAGTGCTTCACCGTCAGCCAGCCCCGCGCCTTCCAGGAGGAGGGGGAAGGTGAAATTTGGGATTTGGGGGTTTGGGATATGGGATATGGGATATGGGATATGGGATATGGGATTGGGGATATGGGATTGGGGATATGGGATATGGGATATGGGATACGGACTGGGGCAGCGCTCTGAGGCCATGCAGTGCTTCACCGTCAGCCAGCCCCGCGCCTTCAGGAGGAGGGGGAAGTGGGAATTTGGATCTGGATCTGGGATCTGGGATCTGGGATATGGGATATGGGATATGGGATATGGGATTTGGGATTTGAGATTTGAGATTTGGGATTGGGGTTGGAGGTGGGGGTTACGAGGCCATGCAGTGCTTCAGCGTCAGCCAGCCCCGCGCCTTCCAGGAGGAGGGGGAAGGTGGGATTGGGGATTTGGGATATGGGATCGGGGATCTAGGATTGGGGATTTGGGATATGGGATATGGGATATGGGATATGGGATATGGGATATGGGATATGGGATATGGGATATGGGATTGGGGCAGCGCTACGAGGCCATGCAGTGCTTCACCGTCAGCCAGCCCCGCGCCTTCTACGAGGCCATGCAGTGCTTCACCGTCAGCCAGCCCCGCGCCTTCCAGGAGGAGGGAGAAGGTGGGAATTTGGGATTTGGGATTGGGGATATGGGATATGGGATATGGGATATGGAGTTGGGATTTGGGATATGGGATTGGGGATTGGGGATTGGGGATTGGGATCGGTGATTGGGGATTTGGGAGTTGGGATTTGGGGTTGGGATTGAGCTGGAGTTGGGATTGGGATTGGGATTGGGGTTGGAATTGGGCACTACAAGGCCATGCAGTGCTTCACCGTCAGCCAGCCCCGCGCCTTCCAGGAGGAGGGGGAAGTTGGGAATTTGGGATCTGGAATTTGGAGTTGGGATTGGGGATTTGGGATCTGGGATCTGGGATCTGGGATCTGGGATCTGGGATCTGGGATATGGGATATGGGATCAGGATTGGGGCAGCGCTACGAGGCCATGCAGTGCTTCACCGTCAGCCAGCCCCGCGCCTTCCAGGAGGAGGGGGAAGGTGGGGATTTGGGATTTGGGGGTTTGGGATTTGGGATATGGGATCTGGGATCAGGGATTGGGGATTGGGGATTGGGGATTGGCATTGGGAATGGGGTGGGACTAGGATGGGATTGGGGCAGCGCTACGAGGCCATGCAGTGCTTCACCATCAGCCAGCCCCGCGCCTTCCAGGAGGAGGGGGAAGGTGGGAATTTGGGATTGGGGTCTGGGATTGGGATATGGGATATGGGATATGGGATATGGGATATGGGGTATGGGATATGGGATATGGGATATGGGATATGGGATTGGGGATATGGGATATGGGATATGGGATATGGGATATGGGATTGGGGCAGCGCTCTGAGGCCATGCAGTGCTTCACTGTCAGCCAGCCCCGCGCCTTCCAGGAGGAGGGGGAAGGTGGGATTGGGATATGGGATTTGGGATATGGGATATGGGATATGGGATATGGGATATGGGATATGGGATATGGGATATGGGATTGGGGCAGTGCTACGAGCCATGCAGTGCTTCACCGTCAGCCAGCCCCGCGCCTTCCAGGAGGAGGGGGAAGGTGGGATTGGGATCTGGGATTGGGGATTTGGGATTTGGGATTTGGATTGGGGATATGGGATATGGGATTTGGGATTGGGGATATGAGATCAGGATTGGGGCAGCGCTACGAGGCCATGCAGTGCTTCACCGTCAGCCAGCCCCGTGCCTTCCAGGAGGAGGGGGAAGGTGGAATTTGGGATCTGGGATCTGGGATCTGGGATCTGGGATATGGGATATGGGATATGGGATATGGGATTTGGGATTTGAGATTTGAGATTTGGGATTGGGGTTGGAGGTGGGGGTTACGAGGCCATGCAGTGCTTCAGCGTCAGCCAGCCCCGCGCCTTCCAGGAGGAGGGGGAAGGTGGGAATTTGGGATATGGGGGATTGGGATATGGGATATGGGATATGGGATATGGGATATGGGATTGGGCAGCGCTACGAGGCCATGCAGTGCTTCACCATCAGCCAGCCCCGCGCCTTCAGGAGGAGGGGGAAGGTGGGGATCTGGGATATGGGATATGGGATATGGGATATGGGATTGAGGCAGCGCTACGAGGCCATGCAGTGCTTCAGCGTCAGCCAGCCCCGCGCCTTCCAGGAGGAGGGGGAAGGTGGGATTGGGATATGGGATATGGGATATGGGATATGGGATTGGGGATATGGGATATGGGATATGGGATATGGGATATGGGATATGGGATATGGGATTGGGGTAGCGCTACAAGGCCATGCAGTGCTTCAGTGTCAGCCAGCCCCGCGCCTTCCAGGAGGAGGGGGAAGGTGGGATTGGGATTGGGATATGGGATTGGGGATTTGGGATATGGGATATGGGATTGGGGATTTGGGATATGGGATATGGGATTGGGGCAGCGCTACGAGGCCATGCAGTGCTTCACCGTCAGCCAGCCCCGCGCCTTCCAGGAGGAGGGGGAAGGTGGGGATTTGGGATTGGGGATCAGGGATATGGGATATGGGATATGGGATATGGGATATGGGATATGGGATTTGGGATATGGGATTGGGGCAGCGCTACGAGGCCATGCAGTGCTTCAGTGTCAGCCAGCCCCGCGCCTTCCAGGAGGAGGGGGAAGGTGGGGATTTGGGATTTGGAGTTGGAATTTGGGATATGGGATATGGGATATGGGATCTGGGATATGGGATCTGGGATATGGGATCTGGGATATGGGATTGGGGGATGGGATTGGGGCAGCGCTCTGAGGCCATGCAGTGCTTCACCGTCAGCCAGCCCCGCGCCTTCCAGGAGGAGGGAGAAGGTGGGAATTTGGGATATGGGATTGGGGATATGAGATTTGGGATTGGGGATTGGGGATTTGGGAGTTGGGATTTGGGGTTGGGATTGAGCTGGGATTGGGATTGGGGTTGGGGTTGGAGCTGGGCGCTCTGAGGCCATGCAGTGCTTCAGTGTCTGCCAGCCCCGCGCCTTCCAGGAGGAGGGGGAAGGTGGGGATTTGGGATCTGGGATCTGGGATATGGGATTAGGGATTTGGGATTTGAGATTTGAGATTTGAGATTTGGGATTGGGATGGGGGTTGGAGGTGGGGGTTACGAGGCCATGCAGTGCTTCACCGTCAGCCAGCCCCGCGCCTTCCAGGAGGAGGGGGAAGGTGGGGATTGGGGTTGGGGATTGGGATCTGGGATATGGGATTTGAGATTTGGGATTGGGATATTGGGATTGGGAATTTGGGATGGGATTGAGATTGGGATTGGATTGAGATTTGGAGGGGATTGGGATTAGGATGGGGTTGGGATGGGGTTGGTGTTGGTGTTGGACGCCAGTGCAGGACAGTTGGGATAGGATTGGAGGATTGGGATGGGATGAAGCAGAGTAGGATTGGGATGGGATGGAATGGAGCAGGATTGGGATGGGAATGCAGAATTAGGGTGGGATGGGATGAGATGGATTGGGATTTGGATTGGGTTGGAATGCGGGATTGGGATGGAGATTGGGATGGGAATGCAGGATTGGGGTGGGATAGGATTGAGGATGGGATTTGGATGGGAAAACAAAATTAGGATTGGATTTGGGATGGGATGGAGAAGGACTGGGATTGGGATTGGGATTGGCACTGGGACTGGGAATGGGAATGGGAATGCTGTGCAGGATTGTGATTGGACGGGATGGGCTGGGATTCAGATCGGATGGGATTGGGATTGGGATTGGGATTGGGATGGAGCACAGTCAGGATAGGCTGGGATTGGGATTGGGGATTGGGATTGGGATTGGGATGGAGCACAGTCAGGATGGGCTGGGATGGGTTTGGGATTGGGATTGGGATTGGGATTGGGATTGGGATTGGGATTGGGATTGGGATGGAGCACAGTCAGGATGGGCTGGGATGGCACTGGGGATTGGGATTGGGATGGGATTGGGATTGGGATTGGGATGGAGCTCAGTCAGGATGGGCTGGGATGGGACTGGGGATTGGGATTGGGATTGGGATTGGGATTGGGATTGGGATGAGATGGGCTGGGAATGCAGGCCCAGGATTGGGCCGGCTCCCTCGTTACTCTCCCACTCCGGGTCCCCTTTCCCTGTCCCATCCCTCTTCTCCCACCACATTCCCAGGATGAATCCCACAATTCCTGCAGGATTCCCAATAATCCTGGTGTTTTAGCACCAAATCCCCACAATCCCTGGAATTTTCACTATCCCAGCTCCGCCACATCCCAGAACCCCTCCCCGTTTAACCCCCCCGAGCTTTTCCCAGGGAATTTCAGGGAATTCAGTCCCATTTCCTCAGGAAAACACTTCCAGGGCAGGGGATGAGATCCAGGATCGAGGTCTGAGCTCAGGCCCGGGGCGGTTCCGGCATTCCCGGTGTTTTTCCCGGTGTTTTTCCCAGATTTCCAGTCGTGTCTGATCTGCATCGCCCGGAGGTTGCCGCGCCCGGCCGCCCCGGCCCCGGCCGAGTCCTTCGTCACCAAGCAGGACACCACAGGTACATCCCAAACATTCCCGGGAATTCGGGCCGGATTCCCGGGATTCTGGGCTCCGGAGGCCGTGGGAGTGAGAGGTGGGGGTGGTGGTGGAATTCTGGAATGGTTTGGGTGGGATTTGTGGAGCTTGAAATCCCATCCCATTCCAATCCCAATCCCAGGATTTTCCAGCCTTTCCTTGGACACTCCCAGGGATTCTCTGGGAATTCCAGCCCAGCCAGGAATTCCTTCCCAAATCCCTCCCACTTTCCCAGGGAATTCCCTCCATTCCCGGCTCTCCCAGCCTGGGGTTGGATCCATCCCCATCCCGATTCCTCACCAGGAAGGAATTTTGGGAATTCCCTGGGAATCTCGGGGACCTCCCTTCTCTTTTCCATCCCTGAATTCCATAAGAATCCCTGGGGATGGATCCTGAGTGTCCTGGATCCCAGAATCCCAGAATGGTTTGGGATGGGATCCATGGAGCTTCAATCCCATCCCATTCCCATCCCCGTGATCCCAGGATTTTCCAACCTTTCCTTGGACACTCCCAGGGATTCTCTGGGAATTCCAGAACTCCTTCCCTAATCCCTCCCCTTTCCCAGGGAATTCCCTCCATTCCCGGCTCTCCCAGCCTGGGGTTGGATCCATCCCCATCCTGATTCCTCTCCAGGAAGGAATTTTGGGAATTCCCTGGGAATCTCGGGGATCTCCCTTCCCTTTTCCATCCTGAATTCCATAAAAATCCCTCGGGGTGAATTCTGAGTGTCCTTGAGCCCAGAATCCCAGAATGGTTGGGATGGGATCCATGGACCTTCAATCCCATCCCATTCCCACCCCACCACCCCCAACCTCCTCCGACCATCCTCAGACCATTCCCAACATCCCAAATCCCCCAAATCTCCCCACACACATCCTCCTTTTCTTTTTTCCCAGGAAAAATCATCTCCATCGACACCAGCTCGCTGCGCGCCGCCGGCCGGACGGGCTGGGAGGATCTGGTCCGCAAATGCATCTACGCCTTCTTCCAGCCCCAGGGCCGCGAGCCCTCCTACGCCAAGCAGCTCTTTCAGGAAGGTACCCGCTGCCTTTGCCCCGGGAATCTTCTCCTTGGGAAAAACTGGGAAAAATCCCCGGATTTTTTGGGGTTTTTTTTGTTCCCGCCGCGGGTTGGGAAGAGGAGGAGAAAATGGCGGCGTTGTTGCGGCGGGGTGGGCGTGTGGGGTTTTTTTGTTTCGGAAAGGTTTGGGGGTTTTTTTGGGAGGTGGTGGTGGTGGAATGGTTTTTTGTGGGTGGTGGTGGGGTTTTGGGGTTGTTGAGGGATTTTTGTGGGATTTTTTCATGTTTTTCCTGGAATTCAGAGGTTTTTCCCTCAGTGATGACCCCCCAGGCCCTCGTCCCCTTCATGCTGAGTGACGGCTCCGTGCTGATCCTCCCTGTGCCCTGTTGGGGTTTTTGGGAGTAGCTTTCCATTGGATTCGGGATTTTGGGATTAGATTGGGATTTTCTGAGGATTTCTCAGAATTGTTCCAAGTTTTTCCCTGGAATTCAGAGGTTTTTTCTCTCAGTGATAACCCCAGCATGGCCCTCAGGCCCTCGTCCCCTTCACGCTGAGTGACGGCTCCGTGCTGATGATGCCTGTGCCCTATTGGGGTTTTTGGGTTTAGTTTTCCATTGGATTAAGGATTTTGGGATTAGATTGGGATTTTTTGAGGATTTTCTCAGGGTTTTTCCAAGTTTTTCCCTGGAATTCAGTGGTTTTTCCCTCAGTGATGGCCCCAGCACGGCCTTCAGGCCCTCGTCCCCTTCACGCTGAGTGACGGCTCCGTGCTGATCCTGCCTGTGCCCTATTGGGGTTTTTGGGATTAGCTTTCCATTGGATTCAGGATTTTGGGATTAGATTGGGATTTTCTCAGAATTTTTCCAAGTTTTCCTCTGGAATTCAGGGTTTTTTCCCTCAGTGATGACCCCAGCACAGCCCTCAGGCCCTCGTCCCCTTCATGCTGGGTGATGGCTCCGTGCTGATCCTGCCTGTGCCCTATTGGGGTTTTTGGGATTAGCTTTCCATTGGATTCAGGATTTTGGATTAGATTGGGATTTTCTCAGGATTTTCTCAGAATTGTTCCAAGTTTTTCCCTGGAATTCAGTGTTTTTTCCCTCAGTGATGACCCCAGCACGGCCCTCAGGCCCTCGTCCCCTTCACGCTGAGTGACGGCTCCGTGCTGATCCTGCCTGTGCCCTGTTGGGGTTTTTGGGATTAGCTTTCCATTGGATTCAGGATTTTGGGATTAGATTGGGATTTTCTCAGAATTGTTCCAAGTTTTTCCCTGGAATTCAGAGGTTTTTCCCTCAGTGATGACCCCTCAGGCCTTTGTCCCCTTCACGCTGAGTGACGGCTCCGTGCTGATCCTGCCTGTGCCCTCTTGGGGTTTTTGGGATTAGCTTCCATTGGATTCAGGATTTTGGGATTAGATTGGGATTTTCTCAGGGTTTTTCCAAGTTTTTCCCTGGAATTCAGTGGTTTTTCCCTCAGTGATAACCCCAGCACGGCCCTCAGGCCCTCGTCCCCTTCACACTGAGTGACGGCTCCGTGCTGATCCTCCCTGTGCCCTATTGGGGTTTTTGGGATTAGCTTTCCATTGGATTCAGGATTTTGGGATTAGATTGGGATTTTCTCAGGATTTTCTCAGAATTGTTCCAAGTTTTTCCCTGGAATTCAGTGTTTTTTCCCTCAGTGATAACCCCAGCACGGCCCTCAGGCCCTTGTCCCATTCACACTGAGTGACGGCTCCGTGCTGATCTCCCTGTGCCCTATTGGGGTTTTTGGGATTATCTTTCCATTGCATTCAGGATTTTGGGATTTTCTCAGGATTTTCTCAGAATTGTTCCAAGTTTTTCCCTGGAATTCAGTGGTTTTTCCCTCAGTGATGACCCCAGCAGGGCCCTCAGGCCTTGTCCCCTTCATGCTGGGTGACGGCTCCATGCTGATCCTGCCTGTGCCCTATTGGGGTTTTTGGGATTAGCTTTCCATTGAATTGGGATTCCATTGAATTGTGGATTTTTGGGATTAGATTGGGATTTTTTGAGAATTTTCTCAGAATTTTTCCAAGTTTTCCCCTGGAATTCAGAGGTTTTTCCCTCAGTCCCTTGTCCCCTTCACGCTGAGTGACGGCTCCGTGCTGATCCTGCCTGTGCCCTATTGGGGTTTTTGGGATTAGCTTTCCATTGGATTCAGGATTTTGGGATTAGATTGGGATTTTCTCAGAATTTTTCCGAGTATTTCCCTGGAATTCAGTGTTTTTTCCCTCAGTTATGACCCCAGCACGGCCCTCAGGCCCTTGTCCCCTTCATGCTGAGTGACGGCTCCGTGCTGATCCTGCCTGTGCCCTATTGGGGTTTTTGGGATTAGCTTTCCATTGAATTGTGGATTTTTGGGATTTTGGGATTTTCTCAGGATTTTCTCAGAATTTTTCCGAGTATTTCCCTGGAATTCAGTGTTTTTTCCCTCAGTTATGACCCCAGCACGGCCCTCAGGCCCTTGTCCCCTTCATGCTGAGTGACGGCTCCGTGCTGATCCTGCCTGTGCCCTATTGGGGTTTTTGGGATTAGCTTTCCATTGAATTGTGGATTTTTGGGATTTTGGGATTTTCTCAGGATTTTCTCAGAATTTTTCCAAGTTTTTCCCTGAAATTCAGAGGTTTTTCCCTCAGTGATGACCCCTCAGGCCCTCGTCCCCTTCACGCTGAGTGACGGCTCCGTGCTGATCCTGCCTGTGCCCTATTGGGGTTTTTAGGATTAGTTTTCCATTGGATTCGGGATTTTGGGATTAGGTTGGGATTTTCTCAGAATTTTCTTGGGATTTTCCTGGAATTCCATGTTTTTCCCCTCAGGGATGATCCCAACACCACCTTCAGTCCTCATCCCCTTTACGCTGAGCGTCATTTCTGAGCTGACACTTCCTTTGCCCTGTCATGATTTTTAGGATTTTCTCAGGATTTTCTCAGGGTTTTCCAGGATTTTCCATGTTTTTTCTTGGAATTCTGTGGTTTTTTCCCTTAGTGATGACTCTGGCATGGCCTTCAAGCCCCTTGTCCCCTTCACACTGAGCGATGGCTCCATGCTGATCCTTCCTGGGCCCTGTTGAGGTTTTTGGCATCAGAATTCCATTGAATTGGGGGTTTTGGGATTTTTTTCAGGATTTTTTGGGGGTTTTCTCATTGTTTTCCCAAGATTTTCTTGGAATTCCATGTTTTTCCCCTCAGTGATGACCCTGGCACAGCCTTGAGCCCCTCATCCCCCTCATGCTGAGCAAGGGCTCTGTGCTGATCGTCCCTGGGCCCTATTGTGGCTTTTGGGATCAGAATTCAGATTTGGGATCAGAATTCCATTGAACTGGGGGTTTTTGGGATTTTTTTCAGGATTTTTTTGGATTTTCTCAATGTTTTCCCAGGATTTCCTTGGAATTCAGCCTTTTTCCCCTCAGTGATAACCCCAGCAGGGCCCTCATCCGTCGTCCCCTTTACGCTGAGCTCCAGCTCCGTGCTGACTTCCCCTTTTCCTCTAACATGATTTTTTAGGATCTTCTCAGGATTTTCTAGAGATTTTCCGTGATTTTCCCATATTTTTCCTTGGAATTCTGTGTGTTTCTCCTCAGTGATGACGCGGGGCACGGCCTTCAGCCCCTCGTACCGCTTCACACTGAGCGACGGCTCCATGCTGATCCTCCCTATGCCCTGTTGGCATTTTTGGGATTGATTTCCCTTGAATTGGGGTTTTTGGGATTAGATTGGGTTTTTCTCAGGATGTTCTTGGGATTTTTCCCCAGATTTTCCTGGAATTCAGTGTTTTTCCCCTCAGTCATGTCCCCAGCACGGCCTTCAAGCCCCTCGTGCCCTTCACACTGAGCGATGGCTCCACGCTGATCCTGCCTGGGCCCTGTTGAGGTTTTTGGGATCAAATTGAATTGGATTGGGGTTTCTGAGATTAGATTGGGATTTTTTTTTTTGTTTTTCTCAGGATTTTTCCCAGGATTTTCCCAGAATTCAGTGTTTTTCCCCTCAGTGATGGGGCAGGGCCCTTGCAGGGCCCTCAGCCGCTCGTCCCCTTCAGACTGAGAGCCGGCTCTGTGCTGATCCTGCCTGGGCCCTACTGGGGTTTTAGGATCAAATTGGAATTGAATTGGGGCTTTTGGGACTGCATCTGGATTTTTTTTGATTTTCTCATTGTTTTCCCAAGATTTTCTTGGAATTCCCTGTTTTTCCCCTCTTTGATGTCCCTGGCACAGCCTTGAGGCCTTGAGCCCCTCATCCCCCTCACGCTGAGTGAGGGCTCTGTGCTGATTGTCCCTGGCCCTGTTGTGGTTTTGGGATCAGAATTCAGATTTGGGATCAGAATTCCATTGAATTGGGGTTTTTTGGGACTTTTTTCAGGATTTTTTTGGATTTTCTCCGTGTTTTCCCAGGATTTCCTTGGAATTCAGAGTTTTTCCCCTCAGTGATAACCCCAGCATGGCCCTCAGGCCCTTGTCCCCTTCACGCTTAGCGCCGGCTCCGTGCTGACTTTCCCTTTTCCTCTAACATGATTTTTAGGATCTTCTCAGGATTTTCTAGAGATTTTCCGTGATTTTCCCATATTTTTCCTTGGAATTCTGTGTGTTTCCCCTCAGTGATGACGCAGGGCACGGCCTTCAGCCCCTCGTACCGCTTCACACTGAGCGACGGCTCCGTGCTGATCCTCCCTATGCCCTGTTGGCATTTTTGGGATTGATTTCCCTTGAATTGGGATTTTTGGGATGAGATTGGGATTTTCTCAGGATGTTCTCAGGATTTTTCCCAGGATTTTCCTGGAATTCAGTGTTTTTCCCCTCAGTGATGGGGCAGGGCCCTGACAGGGCCCTCAGCTGCTCGTCCCCTTCAGACTGAGAGCCGGCTCTGTGCTGATCCTTCCTGGGCCCTACTGGGGTTTTGGGATCAAATTGGAATTGAATTGGGGCTTTTGGGCTGGATCTGGATTTTTTTGGGATTTTCTGATTGTTTTCCCAAGATTTTCTTGGAATTCCATGTTTTTCCCCTCAGTGATGACCCTGGCACAGCCTTGAGCCCCTCATCCCCCTCACGCTGAGTGAGGGCTCTGTGCTGATCCTTCCTGGGCCCTGTTGTGGCTTTTGGGATCAGAATTCAGATTTGGGATCAGAAATCAGAATTGAATTGGTGGTTTTGGGATTTTTTTCAGGATTGTTTTGGATTTTCTCAGTGTTTTCCCAGGATTTCCTTGGAATTCAGTGTTTTTCCCCTCAGTGATGGGACAGGGCCCTTGCAGGGCCCTCAGCTGCTCGTCCCCTTCAGACTGAGAGCCGGCTCTGTGCTGATCCTTCCTGGGCCCTACTGGGGTTTTTGGGATCAAATTGGAATTGAATTGGGGCTTTTGGGACTGGATCTGGATTTTTTTGGGATTTTCTCAATGTTTTCCCAGGATTTCCTTGGAATTCAGTGTTTTTCCCCTCAGTGATGACCCCAGCAGGGCCCTCCGGCTCTTGTCCCCTTCACGCTTAGCGCCAGCTCCGTGCTGACTTTCCCTTTTCCCCTGACACGATTTTTAGGATTTTCTCAGGATTTTCTCGAGATTTTCCGTGATTTTCCCATATTTTTCCCTGGAATTCTGTGTGTTTCCCCTCAGTGATGACCCTGGCAAAGCCTGGAGCCGCTCATCCCCCTCACACTGAGCGATGGCTCCATGCTGATCCTCCCTATGCCCTGTTGGCATTTTTGGGATTGATTTCCCTTGAATTGGGATTTTTGGGATGAGATTGGGATTTTCCCAGGATGTTCTTGGGATTTTTCCCAGGATTTTCCTGGAATTCAGTGTTTTTCCCCTCAGTGATGACCCCGGCACGGCCTTCAAGCCCCTGGTCCCCTTCACACTGAGCGATGGCTCCACGCTGATCCTGCCTTGGCCCTGTTGAGGTTTTTGGGATCAAATTGAATTAGATTGGGGTTTCTGAGATTAGATTGGGATTTTTTTTGGATTTTCTCAGGATTTTTCCCAGGATTTTCCCAGAATTCAGTGTTTTTCCCCTCAGTGATGGGGCAGGGCCCTGGCAGGGCCCTCAGCTGCTCGTCCCCTTCAGACTGAGAGCCGGCTCTGTGCTGATCCTGCCTGGGTCCTACTGGGGTTTTTAGGATCAAATTGGAATTGAATTGAGGGTTTTGGGACTGGATCTGGATTTTCTTGGGATTTTCTGATTGTTTTCCCAAGATTTTCTTGGAATTCCATGTTTTTCCCCTCAGTGATAACCCCAGCATGGCCCTCAGGCCCTTGTCCCCTTCACGCTTAGCGCCGGCTCCGTGCTGACTTCCCCTTTTCCTCTAACATGATTTTTAGGATCTTCTCAGGATTTTCTCGGGATTTTCCGTGATTTTCCCATCTTTTTCCCTGGAATTCTGTGTGTTTCTCCTCAGTGATGACGCGGGGCATGGCCTTCAGCCCCTCGTACAGCTTCACTCTGAGCGATGGCTCCGTGCTGATCCTGCCTGGGCCCTGTTGAGGTTTTTGGCATCAGAATTCCATTGAATTGGGGGTTTTGGGACTGGATCTGGATTTTTTTTTTGATTTTCTCATTTTTTTCCCAAGATTTTCTTGGAATTCCATGTTTTTTCCCTCAGTGATGACCCTGGCACAGCCTTGAGCCCCTCATCCCCCTCACGCTGAGTGAGGGCTCTGTGCTGATCCTTCCTGGGCCCTGTTGTGGCTTTTGGGATCAGAATTCAGATTTGGGATCAGAAATCAGAATTGAATTGGTGGTTTTGGGATTTTTTTCAGGATTGTTTTGGATTTTCTCAGTGTTTTCCCAGGATTTCCTTGGAATTCAGTGTTTTTTCCCCTCAGTGATGACCCCAGCAGGGCCCTCCGGCCCTTGTCCCCTTTACGCTGAGCTCCAGCTCCGTGCTGACTTCCCCTTTTCCCCTGACACGATTTTTAGGATCTTCTCAGGATTTTCTTGGGATTTTCCGTGATTTTCCCATCTTTTTCCCTGGAATTCTGTGTGTTTCCCCTCAGTGATGACACGGGGCACGGCCTTCAGCCCCTCGTACCGCTTCACGCTGAGCGACGGCTCCGTGCTGAGTGCCCACACCAAGTGCAAGCTCTGCTACCCCCTCGAGCCCGGAGCTGCAGCCCTTCATCATGGGCATCCACGTCATCGAGAGGTACGGAATTCCATCAAATCCCTCGGAATTCCATGGAATTTCCATCAAATCCCTCGGAATTCCATGGAATTCCTCACAATTCCGGCTGGGATCGGTGCCGGGAATCACCCAGATGAGGCAGGGGTGGAGCTTCGGGCGCTGATCCCGCCCTGGGTTTTTCCAGCTTTTTGGGTTTTTTCCCCTTCTTTTTTCCCCCCTCTTTTGAGTTTTTCTTGGAATTCTGGAGGTTTTGGGAATTTTCGGTGTCTCCTAAGGAAAAATTTTTCAAGGGGTTTTCAAACTCTGGGTGAGGAATTTTTCCTGTAAATTTGGCCTCGACCTCATCCGGGCATTCCCTGGGTCCTCAGGGCTGGATTGGGGTTGGGGTTGGGATTGGAGTTTGGATTGGGATTGGTTTTGGGATAGGGATTGGGATTGCGACTGGAATTGGGATTAGGATTAGGATTGGGACTGGAATTGGGATTGGTTTTGGGATTGGGACTGGGACTGGAATTGGGATTGGATTGGGATTGGTTTTGGGATAGGGATTGGGATTGGGACTGGAATTGGGATTAGGATTTAGGATTGGGACTGGAATTGGGATTGGATTGGGATTGGGACTGGGACTGGAATTGGGATTGGATTGGGATTGGTTTTGGGATAGGGATTGGGACTGGGACTGGAATTGGGATTGGTTTTGGGATTGGGACTGGGATTGGGATTGGAATTAGGATTAGGTTTAGGATTGGGATTGGAATTTGAATTAGGATTGGGATTGGGATTGGAATTAGGTTTGGGATTGGAATTGGAATTGAGACCTTCCCCTCCCAAGGATTTCTGTCAGAATTCCCAAGAAAAATGATCCTCTGGAGCTGCTGGGATGGGTCCAGGAAATCCTGGAACAACTCCAAAAATTTGGGAAAATGGGACTTTTCCCAGCATGACCGGGCTGGGATGATGGGAATGCTGATCTGGGAACTCCAGACCGGGAAAAAGGGTCAGGAGCAGCCGGAATTCCGAGCAGAGAATTTTTGGGATCTCTGCTCTTCTCAGAGCAGATTTTGGGAATTCCAAACCCTGAGAAAACCTCGGAGCGGCCGGAATTCCAAGCAGGGAATTTTTTGGAATTCTTGCTCTTCTCAGAGCAGGATTTGGGAATCCCAAACCCTGAGAAAACCTCGGAGCGGCCAGAATTCCAAGCAGGGAATTTTTTGGAATTCGTGCTGTTCTCGGAACAGGATTTGGGAATTCCAAAACTCTGAGAAAACCTCGGAGCGGCCGGAATTCCAAGCAGGGAATTTTTGGAATTCTTGCTGTTCTCAGAGCAGAATCTGGGAATTCCAAAACCCTGATGAAACCTCGGAGCAGCCGGAATTCCAAGCAGGGAATTTTTTGGAATTCTTGCTGTTCTCAGAGCAGGATCTGGAAATTCCAAAACCCTGAGAAAACCTTGGAGCGGCCGGAATTCCAAGCAGGGAATTTTTTGGAATTCTTGCTGTTCTCGGAGCAGGATCTGGGAATTCCAAAACCCTGAGAAAACCTCGGAGCAGCCGGAATTCCAAGCAGGGAATTTTTTGGAATTCTTGCTGTTCTCAGAGCAGGATCTGGGAATTCCAAAACCCTGATGAAACCTCGGAGCAGCCGGAATTCCAAGCAGGGAATTTTTTGGAATTCTTGCTGTTCTCGGAGCAGATTTTGGGAATTCCAAACCCTGAGAAAACCTCGGAGCGGCCGGAATTCCAAGCAGGGAATTTTTGGAATTCTTGCTGGTCTCGGAGCAGGATTTGGGAATTCCAAACCCTGAGAAAGCCTCGGAGCGGCCGGAATTCCGAGCAGGGAATTTTTTGGAATTTGTGCTGTTCTTGGAACAGGATTTGGGAATTCCAAACCCTGAGAAAACCCCGAGCGGCCGGAATTCCAAGCAGGGAATTTTTTGGAATTCCTGCAGGATCTGGGAATTCCAAACCCTGAGAAAACCTCGGAGCGGCCGGAATTCCAAGCAGGGAATTTTTTGGAATTCTTGCTGTTCTCGGAACAGGATTTGGGAATCCCAAACCCTGAGAAAACCTCGGAGCGGCTGGAATTCCGAGCAGAGAATTTTTTGGAATTCTTGCTGTTCTCGGAGCAGGATCTGGAAATTCCAAAACCCTGAGAAAACCTTGGAGCGGCCGGAATTCCAAGCAGGGAATTTTTTGGAATTCTTGCTGTTCTCCGAGCAGGATTTGGGAATTCCAACACCCTGAGAAAACCTCGGAGCGGCCGGAATTCCAAGCAGGGAATTTTTTGGAATTCTTGCTGTTCTCGGAGCAGGATCTGGAAATTCCAAAACCCTGAGAAAACCTTGGAGCAGCCGGAATTCCAAGCAGGGAATTTTTTGGAATTCTTGCTGTTCTTGGAACATTGGATCTGGAAATTCCAAAACCCTGAGAAAACCTTGGAGCAGCCGGAATTCCGAGCAGAGAATTTTTGGAATTCTTGCTGTTCTCGGAGCAGGATTTGGGAATTCCAAAACCCTGAGAAAACCTCGGAGCGGCCGGAATTCCAAGCAGGGAATTTTTTGGAATTCCTGCAGGATCTGGAAATTCCAAAACCCTGAGAAAACCTCGGAGCAGCCAGAATTCCAAGCAGGGAATTTTTGGAATTCTTGCTCTTCTCGGAGCAGGATTTGGGAATCCCAAACCCTGAGAAAACCTCGGAGCGGCCGGAATTCCAAGCAGGGAATTTTTTGGAATTCTTCCTGTTCTCAGAGCAGGATTTGGGAATCCCAAACCCTGAGAAAACCTCGGAGCGGCCGGAATTCCAAGCAGGGAATTTTTTGGAATTCTTGCTGTTCTCGGAGCAGGATTTGGGAATTCCAAAACCCTGAGAAAACCTCGGAGCGGCCGGAATTCCAAGCAGGGAATTTTTGGAGTTCTTGCTGTTCTCAGAGCAGGATCTGGGAATTCCAAACCCTGAGAAAACCTCGGAGCGGCCGGAATTCCAAGCAGGGAATTTTTTGGAATTCTTGCTGTTCTTGGAACATTGGATCTGGGAATTCCAAACCCTGAGAAAACCTCGGAGCGGCCGGAATTCCAAGCAGGGAATTTTTTGGAATTCTTGCTCTTCTCAGAGCAGGATCTGGGAATTCCAAACCCTGAGAAAACCTCGGAGCGGCCGGAATTCCAAGCAGGGAATTTTTTGGAATTCTTGCTGTTCTCGGAACAGGATCTGGAAATTCCAAAACCCTGAGAAAACCTCGGAGCGGCCGGAATTCCAAGCAGGGAATTTTTTGGAATTCTTGCTGTTCTCGGAATAGGATTTGGGAATTCCAAACCCTGAGAAAACCTTGGAGCGGCCGGAATTCCAAGCAGGGAATTTTTTGGAATTCTTTCTGTTCTCGGAGCAGGATCTGGAAATTCCAAAACCCTGAGAAAACCTTGGAGCGGCCGGAATTCCAAGCAGGGAATTTTTTGGAATTCTTTCTGTTCTCGGAGCAGGATCTGGAAATTCCAAAACCCTGAGAAAACCTTGGAGCGGCCGGAATTCCAAGCAGGGAATTTTTTGGAATTCCCGCAGGATCTGGGAATTCCAAAACCCTGAGAAAACCTTGGAGCGGCCGGAATTCCAAGCAGGGAATTTTTTGGAATTCTTGCTGTTCTCGGAGCAGGATCTGGAAATTCCAAAACCCTGAGAAAACCTCGGAGCGGCCGGAATTCCAAGCAGGGAATTTTTGGAATTCTTGCTGTTCTTGGAACAGGATCTGGGAATTCCAAACCCTGAGAAAACCTCGGAGCGGCCGGAATTCCAAGCAGGGAATTTTTGGAATTCTTGCTGTTCTCAGAGCAGGATTTGGGAATTCCAAAACCCTGAGAAAACCTCGGAGCAGCCGGAATTCCAAGCAGGGAATTTTCTGGAATTCTTGCTGTTCTCGGAACAGGATTTGGGAATTCCAAAACCCTGAGAAAACCTCGGAGCGGCCGGAATTCCAAGCAGGGAATTTTTTGGAATTCTTGCTGTTCTCAGAGCAGGATTTGGGAATTCCAAACCCTGAGAAAACCTTGGAGCGGCCGGAATTCCAAGCAGGGAATTTTTTGGAATTCTTGCTGTTCTCGGAGCAGGATCTGGAAATTCCAAAACCCTGAGAAAACCTCGGAGCGGCCGGAATTCCGAGCAGGGAATTTTTTGGAATTCCCGCAGGATCTGGGAATTCCAAAACTCTGAGAAAACCTCGGAGCGGCCGGAATTCCAAGCAGGGAATTTTTTGGAATTCTTGCTGTTCTCGGAGCAGGATCTGGAAATTCCAAAACCCTGAGAAAACCTCGGAGCGGCCGGAATTCCACGCAGGGAATTTTTGGAATTCCCGCTGCCGGAAGTGCTTTGGGGAACACCAAAACCCGGGGAAAACCCTGATTTTTCTTCCCATGTTTTTTTGCCCCCCCAGGGATCACGGAATTCTCTCCCCCCAGGACGCCCCCCGCTGCAGGCCTGGCCCTTGCCAGGGTGAATCCCAACGTTCCTCCGGCGCCGGGAATGGCGCTGCCGCCTTCCCTCCCTCCGTCCAACGGCTCCGTCATGGCCGCGCCCTCCCCTCATCCCGGCAATTCCGCCTCGGGCCAAGGGAATTTCGGGAATCCTCTGGGATCCAACGTTGCCTTAAGCCAAACGGCCGGGAATTCCCACCCTTTGTCCCACGGCAGCTCCCCCATGAACAGCCCCGGAATTCCGGCCCCGCAATTCCTGTCGCCGCGGCACCGCGGGAGTCCCGGCTTGATCCCCAGATCCCGAGCTCCCTTCTCGCCATCCATGCACTCCCCAGCTTCCTCCTCATCCTCCTCATCCTCATCATCCTCATCCTCATCCTCGGGGAATTCCCGGCCTTTTCCCAACGCTCCCGTCAACTCGGCGCTTCCGGAGCCTCCGGCCAATCCGGCCTTTTTGAGGCAGCCAAGCTCCCAAAACTCCCCCGGCCGCGTCGGCGGCAAATCCGACGCCAAGGACGCCAAGGAGATCTCTTCCATCCTCGGCGAGATGATCCAAGAAAACAACGCAGCCGACAAAACCTCGGAGCCGAGAATTCCGCACGCATCCGAGGCCGACGGCGGCGGCGGCGCCGGGAAGTGTCCGCAGGGCACGAGCCACCGGCTGGTGCAGCTGCTGGCCAGCACGGCCGAGCAGCAGCTGCGGCACCACGCCGACGCCGACACCAGCTCCAAGGATTCCCTGGCGTGCGCCGGCATTCCCGGGAATCCCATCCCGGCCGCTCCGTCCTGCCCGTCCTCGCACAGCTCGCTGACGGAGCGCCACAAAATCCTGCACCGGCTGCTGCAGGAGGGCAGCCCCTCCGACATCACCAGCGCCGCCGAGCAGGACAAGAAGGAGAATCCCGGCGGGAATTGCGGCGCCGGGAATGCCGGGATGGCGGAGGCGGAGAAGAAGAAGGAGGGCAAGGATCACCAGCTGCTGCGGTACCTGCTGGACAAGGACGAGAAGGAGCCGGCGCAGCCGGGGCTCAGCCTGGACGACGTCAAGGTCAAGGTGGAGAAGGGAGAGGCCGCCGGCCCTGCCGAGACGTGTCCGGCGCCGGCAAACGCCATTCCCAAAATTCCAGCCGGGGAGGAGGTCAAGATGGAGGCGCCGGGACAGGTGGGTGGGGAGAAGCCAGATCCTCGTCGGGGGGGAATGGCCGGGATTGGGATTCCTGTTCCCATGGAATCCTGGAGATCCGGAATGGTTCGGGTGGGATTGGTGGAGATTCGGTCCCATCCCGCTCCGATCCCATCATTCCCAATCCCAAGATTTTGAGGTGCTCCAAGATTTCCTTAGACGTTCCTAAAGATTTTCTGGGAATTCTCCTGGATTTGTCTTCCCATTGAATTCCAGAGTTCCGGAATGGTTTGGCTGGGATTGGTGGAGATTTGATCCCATCCCAATCCTAATCCCATGATCTTGAGGTGCTCCAAGATTTCCTTGGGCATTCCCAAAGGTTCTCTAGGAATTCTCCTGGGTTTGGCTTCTCATTCCCATGGAATCCTGGAGTTCCCGAATGGTTTGGGTGGGATTGGTGGAGCTTTGATCCCATCCTGCCCCAATCCCAAGATCTTGAGGTGCTCCCAGATTTCCTTGGATGTTCCCAAGGATTTTCTAGGAATTCTCCCGGGTTTAACGTCCCATTCCCATGGAATCCTGGAGATCCGGAATGGTTTGGGTGGGATTGGTGGAGATTCTGTCCCATCCTGCTCCAATCCCATCATTCCCAATCCCGAGATCTTGAGGTGCTCCAAGATTTCCTTGGGCATTCCCAAAGATTTTCTGGGATTTGGCTTCGTATTCCCATGGAATCCTGGAGATCCAGAATGGTTCGGGTGGGATTGGTGGAGATTTGATCCCATCCTGCCCCAATCCCAAGATCCTGAGGTGCTCCAAGATTTCCTTGGGCATTCCCAAAGATTTTCCGGGATTTGGCTTCGTATTCCCATGGAATGCCAAAGTTCTGGAATGGTTTGGGTGGGATTGGTGGAGATTCGATCCCATCCTGCCCCAATCCCAAGGTCTTGAGGTTCTCCAAGATTTCCTTGGGCGCTCCCAAAGATTTTCTGGGATTTGGCTTCGTATTCCCACGGAATCCTGGAGATCCAGAATGGTTCGGGTGGGATTGGTGGAGATTTGGTCCCATCCCGCTCCAATCCCAAGGTCTTGAGGTTCTCCAAGATTTCCTTGGGCGCTCCCAAAGATTTTCTGGGAATTCTCTTGGATTTTGCTTTCTGTTCCCCATGGAATCCTGGAGATCCAGAATGGTTTGGGTGGAGTTCATAATCTTCGATCCCATCCTGCTCCAATCCCACAATTCCAAGATTTCCTTGGACATTCCCAAAGATTTTCTGGGAATTCTCCTGGGTTTGGCTTCTCATTCCCATGGAATCCTGGAGATCCCGAATGGTTTGGGTGGGATTGGTGGAGATTCGGTCCCATCCTGCTCCAATCCCATCATTCCCAATCCCAAGATCTTGAGGTGCTCCAAGATTTCCTTGGATGCTCCCAGGGATTTTCTGGGAATTCTCCTGGATGTGTCTTCCCATGGAATGCCAGAGTTCTGGAATGGTTCGGGTGGGATTGGTGGAGCTTCAATCCCATCCTGCTCCAATCCCAAGGTCTTGAGGTGCTCCCAGATTTCCTTGGATGCTCCCAAGGATTTTCTGGGAATTCTCCTGGATTTGTCTTCCCATGGAATGCCAAAGTTCCGGAATGGTTTGGGTGGGATTGGTGGAGCTTTGATCCCATCCTGCCCCAATCCCAAGATCTTGAGGTGCTCCCAAGATGTGCTTGGGCATTCCCAAAGATTTTCTAGGAATTCTCCTGGATTTTGCTTCCCATTCCCATGGAATGCCAAAGTTCCAGAATGGTTTGGGTGGGATTGGTGGAGATTTGATCCCATCCTGCCCCAATCCCAAGGTCTTGAGGTGCTCCAAGATTTCCTTGGTTGCTCCCAAAGATTTTCTGGGATTTGGCTTCGTATTCCCATTGAATGCCAAAGTTCTGGAATGGTTTGGGTGGGATTGGTGGAGATTCGGTCCCATCCCGCTCCAATCCCATAATTCCCAATCCCAAGATCTTGAGGTGCTCCAAGATTTCCTTGGGCATTCCCAAAGATTTTCTGGGATTTTGGTTCCCATTCCCATGGAATCCTGGAGTTCCAGAATGGTTTGGGTGGGATTGGTGGAGATTTGATCCCACTCCATTCCAGTCTCATAATTCCAAGATTTCCATGGACATTCCCAAAGATTTTCTAGGAATTCTGCAGGATTTTGTTTCCCATTGAATGCCAAAGTTCTGGAATGGTTTGGGTGGGATTTGTGGAGATTTGATCCCATCCTGCCCCAATCCCAAGATCTTGAGGTGCTCCCAAGATTTCCTTGGGCGCTCCCAAAGATTTTCTGGGAATTCTCCTGGATTTTGGTTCCCATTCCCATGGAATCCTGGAGATCCAGAGTGGTTTGGGTGGGATTGGTGGAGATTTGGTCCCATCCCAATCCCAAGATCTTGAGGTGCTCCCAAGATTTCCTTGGGCATTCCCAAAGGTTCCCTAGGAATTCTCCTGGCTTTGGCTTCTCATTCCCATGGAATCCTGGAGTTCCCGAATGGTTCGGCTGGGGTTGGTGGAGATTTGATCCCATCCCAATCCAATCCCAAGATCCTGAGGTGCTCCAAGATTTCCATGGACATTCCCAAAGATTTTCTGGGATTTTGCTTCCCATTCCCATGGAATCCTGGAGATCCAGAATGGTTTGGGTGGGATTGGTGGAGATTTGCATCCCATCCCAATCCCAAGATCTTGAGGTGCTCCCAAGATTTCCTTGGGCATTCCCAAAGATTTTCTAGGAATTCTGCAGGATTTTGTTTCCCATTCCCATTGAATACCAAAGTTCCGGAATGGTTCGGGTGGGATTTGAGGAGATTCGATCCCATCCTGCCCCAATCCCAAGATCTTGAGGTGCTCCAAGATTTTCTTGGCCATTCCCAAAGATTTTTCTGGGATTTGGCTTCGTATTCCCATGGAATCCTGGAGTTCCCGAATGGTTCGGCTGGGGTTGGTGGAACTTTGATCCCAATCCCAATCCCAAGGTCTTGAGGTGCTCCAAGATTTCCTTGGGCATTCCCAAAGATTTTCTAGGAATTCTCCTGGATTTTGCTTCCATTCCCATCGAATGCCAAAGTTCTGGAATGGTTCAGGTGGGATTGGTGGAGATTTGATCCCATCCTGCTCCAATCCCAAGATCTTGAGGTGCTCCAAGATTTCCTTGGATGCTCCCAAGGATTTTCTGGGAATTCTCCTGGGTTTGGCTTCCCATTGAATGCCAAAGTTCCAGAATGGTTCGGGTGGGATTTATGGAGCTTTGATCCCATCCAATTCCAGTCTCATAATTCCAAGATTTCCTTGGGCATTCCCAAAGATTTTCTAGGAATTCTGCAGGATTTTGGTTCCCATTCCCATTGAATGCCAAAGTTCTGGAATGGTTCGGGTGGGATTGGTGGAGATTCAGTCCCATCCTGCTCTGATCCCATAATTCCCAATCCCAAGATCTTGAGGTGCTCCAAGATTTCCTTGGGCATTCCCAAAGATTTTCTGGGAATTTTCCAGGCTTTTGTTTCCCATTCCCATGGAATCTCAAGATTTTTCCTGCCTTATCCCAGAATTTTTCTCACCCAATCCCAGAATTTTTCCCAGTTTGTTCCCAAACCTCATCCCAAGATTTTTCCCACCTGATCCCAAGATTTTTTCCTGCCTGATCCCAGAATTTTCCCAGTTTATTCCAGAATTTTTCCCAGCTAATCCTAGATTTTTTCTACCTTCTCCCAGAATTTTTCCCACCTGATCCAGAATTTTTCCCAGTTTTTTTTTTGGGATTTTTCCCACCTTATCCCAGATTTTTTCTCACCTTATTCCAGAATTTTCCTGGATTTTTCCCATCTGATCCCAAGATTTTTCCCCATCTAATCCCAGAATTTTTTCCGCCTTCTCCCAGTTTTTTTCCCACCTGATCCCACAAATTTTCCCATTTTTTTCTGAGATTTTTCCCATCTTATCCCAGAATTTTTCTCACCTGATCCCAATTTTTTTCCCACCTGATCCCAGAATTTTCCCAGTTTATTCCAGAATTTTTCCCAGCTAATCCCAGAATTTTTTCTGCCTTCTCCCAGATTTTTTTCCCACATCATCCCACAAATTTTCCCTTTTTTTTCTGGATTTTTCCCACCTTATCCCAGATTTTTCCCCACCTGATCCCAAGATTTTTCCTGCCTGATCCCAGAATTTTCCCAGTTTATTCCAGGATTTTCCCCATCTAATCCCAGAATTTTTCCTGCCTTCTCCCAGATTTTTTTCCCACCTGATCCCAGAATTTTTCCCAGTTTTTTTTTGGGGATTTTTCCCATCCTAACCCAGATTTTTTCCCACCTTATCCCAGATTTTTTTTTCACCTGATCCCAAGATTCTTCTCAGCTAATCCCA
This sequence comes from Agelaius phoeniceus, assembly GCF_020745825.1. Taxonomy (NCBI): domain Eukaryota; kingdom Metazoa; phylum Chordata; class Aves; order Passeriformes; family Icteridae; genus Agelaius; species Agelaius phoeniceus. Next base: position 12,915 of record NW_026531238.1, on the reverse strand, counting down.
GAATTTTTCCCAGTTTATTCCAGAGTTTTTCCCACCTGATTCCAAAATTTTTCCTGCCTGATTCCAGAATTTTCCCAGTTTATTCCAGGATTTTTCCCATCTAATCCCAGAATTTTTCCCAGCTAATCCCAGAATTTTTTCTGCCTTCTCCCAAATTTTTTCCCACATCATCCCACAAATTTTCCCAATTTTTTTTTTCTGGGATTTTCCCACCTGATCCCAGAATTTTTCCCAGGTTTTTTTTGGGATTTTTCCCACCTCATCCCAGATTTTTTCTCACCTCATTCCAGAATTTTCCCAGTTTATTCCAGAATTTTCCCCATCCAATCCCAGAATTTCTCCTTCCCTCTCCCAGACTTTTCCCCTCCCCAACCCCGAACTTTCCCCATTTTATTCCCAGATTTTTCCCCACCCGATCCCAGATTTTTTCCCTTTTCCCGCAGTTCTCGGCCGAGCTGGAGCAGCTGGATCAGCTCCTCCCTTCCCTGGAAAAATCGGCGCCGATTCCCGGGATCTGCGGCCCCGACAGGAGCGAATCCGGAGTGGCCGGGGTGTCCGGGGTGTCCGGAGTGTCCGGAGTGTCCGGAGTGTCCGGAGTGGCCGGAGTGTCCGGAGTGTCCGGAGTGTCCGGAGTGTCCGGGGTGTCCGGGGTGTCCGGAGTGGCCGGAGTGTCCGGAGTGTCCGGAGTGGCCGGGGTGACGCCCCTGCAGCCCAGCACGGCCACCAGAGCCCCCTCAGGTACGGAATTCCCAGAATTCCCAGAATTCCCAGAATTCCTGGAATTCCCAGGATTCCCAAAATTCCCACAATTCCCAGAATTTTCCCACAATTCTCACAATTTTCCCACAATTTTCCCACAATTCCCACAATTCTCACAATTCCCACAACTCCCAGAATTCCCACCATTCCCACAACTCCCACAATTCCCGGAATTCCCACAATTCCCACAATTCCCCCGCAATTCCCACAATTCCCGCAATTCCCACAATTCCCGGAATTCCCAGGATCCCCACAATTCCCAGAATTTTCCCAGGATTCCCACAATCCCCACAATTCCCAGAATTCCCACAATTTCCACAATTCCTGGAATTCCCAGGATTCCCACAATCCCCACAACTCCCACAATTCCCACAACTCCTGGAATTCCCACAATCCCCACAATTCCCACAATTCCCGCAATTCCCACAATCCCCAGAATTCCTAGAATTCCCGGAATTCCCACAACTCCCAGAATTCCCACAATCCCCACAACTCCCACAATTCCCACAATTCCCACAATTCCCGGAATTCCCACAATTCCCAGAATCCCCGCAATTCCCACAATTCCCGGAATTCCCACAATTCCCACAATTCCCACAATCCCCACAATTCCCACAATCCCCACAATTCCCACAATTCCCGGAATTCCCGGAATTCCCACAACTCCCAGAATTCCCACAATTCCCACAATCCCCACAACTCCCACAATTCGCACAATTCCCACAATTCCCGGAATTCCCACAATTCCCACAATTTTCCCACAATTTTCCCACAATTCTCTCAATTCCCGGAATTCCCACAATTCCCACAATTCCCACAATTCCCACAATTCCCACAACTCCCACAACTCCCGGAATTCCCACAATCCCCACAATTCCCAGAATTCCCACAATTTTCCCACAATTCCCACAATTCCCACAACTCCCAGAATCCCCACAATTCCCACAATTCCTGGAATTCCCACAATCCCCGGAATTCCCGGAATTCCCAGAATCCCCACAATTCCCACAATCCCCACAATCCCCACAATCCCCACAATTCCCACAATTCCCAGAATTCCCGGAATTCCCACAACTCCCAGAATTCCCAGAATTTCCGCAATTCCCACAATCCCCGGAATTCGCACAATTCCCACAATTCCCACAATTTCCCCACAATCCCCACAATCCCCACAATCCCCACAATTCCCACAATTCCCCGCAATCCCTGGAATTCCCACAATTCCCACAGTTCCCACAATTCCCACAACTCCCACAATTCCCGCAATTCCCGAATTGCCACAATCCCCAGAATTCCCACAATTCCCACAATTTTCCCACAATTTTCCCACAATTCCCAGAATTCCCACAATCCCCACAATTCCAGAATCCCCACAATTCCTGGAATCCCCACAATTCCCGGAATTCCCACAACTCCCACAATTCCCGGAATTCCCATAATCCCCACAATTCCCGGAATTCCCAGAATTCCTACAACTCCCACAATCCCCACAATTCCACAATTCCCACAATCCCCACAATTCCCACAATTCCCAGAATTCCCACAATTCCCACAATTCCCGGAATTCCCACAATTTTCCCACAATTCCCACAATTCCCGGAATTCCCACAATTCCCACAATTCCCGCAATCCCCACGATTCCCGGAATTCCTGGAATTCCCAAAATTCCCAGAATTCCTGGAATTCCCCAGGATCCCCACAATTCCCACAATTCCCACAATTTCCGGAATCCCCGCAATTCCCACAATTTTCCCACAATTCCCACAATCCCCGCAATTCCCACAATTCCCACAACTCCCAGAATCCCCGGAATTCCCACAATTCCCACAATCCCCACAATTCCCAGAATTCCCACAATTCCCACAATTCCCGGAATTCCGTGCATGGGAACGGCGCCGTTGGGCTCCAACCCTCGCCCGGGTTCCCGGCACCATCCAAGATTTTCTCCCTTGAAATGTTGGATTTGCTTTGGAATTTTTGCCCATTTCCCTTCATTTTCCCCCATTTTCCCTCATTTTTCCAAAATTTTCCATTTCCCCCCATTTTTCCAAAAATTTTCCATTTTTTCCCCATTTTTCCCCAATTTTCCCCCTTTTTTCCTGATTTTCCCCCAATTTTCCCCATTTTTCCCCATTTCCCCCATTTTCCCCCCAATTTTCCCATTTCTCCCCCATTTTCCCAAAAATTTTCCATTTTCCCCCATTTTTCCCGATTTTCCCCCAATTTTCCCCAATTTCCCCCAATTTTCCCGCAATTTTCCCCAATTTTTCCAATTTTCCTTCATTTCCCCCATTTTCCCATTTTTCCAAAAATTTTACATTTTTCCCCATTTCTCCCCCATTTTTTCCCACTTTTTTCCTAATTTTTCCAATTTTCCCCACTTTCCCCCATTTCCCCCCATTTTTTCCATTTCCCCCATTTTTCCCAATTTCCCCCAATTTTCCCCCTTTTTTCCTGATTTTCCCCATTTCCCCCCATTTTTTCCATTTCCCCCCATTTTCCCCCAATTTTCCCCCAATTTTCCCCCAATTTTCCCCATTTTTTCCCAATTTTTCCTGATTTTCCCCATTTTTCCCCATTTCCCCCCCATTTTTCCCATTTCCCCCCCATTTTTCCAAAAATTTTCCATTTTTTCCCCATTTCTCCCCAATTTTCCCCACTTTTTTCCCAGTTTTTTCCATTTTCTCCCATTTTTTCTATTTCCCCCATTTTTCCCAATTTTCCCCCAATTTCCCCCAATTTTCCTGCAATTTTCCCCAATTTTCCCCCAATTTTCCCCCATTTTTCCCATTTTCCCCACATGTCCCTCCATTTTCCCCATTTTCCCCCAATTTTCCATTTCTCCCCATTTTCCCAAAAATTTTCCATTTCCACCCATTTTTTCTCCATTTTTCCCCACTTTTTTCCCATTTTTTCCCATTTTCCCCACTTTCCCCCATTTCCCTCCATTTTTTCCATTTCCCCCATTTTTCCCAATTTCCCCCCATTTTTGCCCCAATTTTCTCCCTTTTCCCTGATTTCCCCCATTTCCCCCATTTCCCCCATTTCCCCCCATTTTTCCCATTTCCCCCCCCAATTTTCCCCAAAATTTTCCTTTTTTCCCCATTTCCCCATTTTTCCCCAATTTTTTCCCAATTTTTCCCATTTTCCCCACTTTCCCCCATTTCCCCCCATTTTTCCCAATTTCCCCAACTTTCCCCCAATTTTCCCCCTTTTTTCCCCATTTTTCCCCATTTTCCCCCATTTTCCCAAAACTTTTCCACTTTCCCCCATTTTTCCCACTTTCTTCCCAATTTTTCCCATTTTCCCCCATTTTTCCCAATTTCCCCAATTTCCCCCAATTTTTCCCATTTTCCCCACATGTCCCCCCCAATTTCCTGCTTTTACCCCAATTTTCCCCCATTTTCCCTCATTTTCCCTCACTTTTCCCATTTCCCCCATTTCCCCCACTTTTGTCCAAGAATTTTCCATTTTCCCCCATTTCCCCATTTTTCCTCACTTTTTCCTCACTTTTTTCCCAATTTTTCCCATTTTCCCCCATTTCCCCCCATTTCTCCATTTTCCCCATTTTCCCCCAATTTTCCCATTTCTCCCCCCATTTTCCCAAAAATTTTCCATTTTCCCCCCATTTTTCCCAATTTTCCCCCAATTTTCCCCCAATTTCCCCAATTTTCCTGCAATTTTACCAAAATTTTCCAATTTTCATTCATTTCCCCCATTTTCCCACTTTTTTCCAAAAATTTTCCATTTCCCCCAATTTTTTCCCCATTTTTCCCCACTTTTTTCCCAATTTTTCCCATTTTCCCCACTTGTTTCCCCATTTCCCCCATTTTTTCCATTTTCTCCCAGTTTTCCCAATTTCCCCCAATTTTCCCCCTTTTTTCTCAATTTTTCTGCTTTTACCCCAATTTTTCCCTATTTCCCCCCATTTCTCCCATTTTCCCCACATGTCCCCCCATTTTCCTGCTTTTACCCCAATTTTTTCCCATTTTCCTTCATTTTCCCCATTTTCCCACATTTTTCCCATTTCCCCCCATTTTCCCAAAAACTTTTCCATTTTCCCCCCATTTTTCCTCCCTTTTTTCCCAATTTTTCCCATTTTCCCCACTTTCCCCCATTTCCCCCCATTTTTCCCAATTTCCCCAATTTTCCCCCTTTTTTCCCCCTTTTTTCTCAATTTTCCTGATTTTCCCCATTTCCCCCCATTTTTCCCATTTTCCCCACATGTCCCCCCATTTTTCTGCTTTTACCCCAATTTTTCCCATTTTCCCCCATTTTCCCTCATTTTCCCCATTTTTCCCATTTCCCCCCCATTTTCCCAAAAATTTTCCATTTCCACCCATTTTTTCTCCATTTTTTCCCACTTTTTTCCCAATTTTTGCCATTTTCCCCCATTTACCCCCATTTTTCCCGTTTTCCCCATATTTGCCAATTTTCCCCCCTTTTTTCCCAATTTTCCCCATTTTCCCCCAATTTCCCCCTTTTTTCCAGATTTTCCTGATTTTCCCCCATTTTTCCCCATTTCCCCCATTTCCCCCCATTTTCCCATTTTCCCCACATGTCCCCCCAATTTTTCTGCTTTTACCCCAATTTTTTTTTCCCATTTCCCTTCATTTCCCCCCATTTTTCCCATTTCCCCCCAATTTTCCCAAAATTTTCCTTTTTTCCCCATTTCCCCATTTTTCCCCAATTTTTTCCCAATTTTTCCCATTTTCCCCACTTTCCCCCATTTCCCCCCATTTTTTCAGTTTTCCCCCCTTTTTTCCCAATTTCCCCCAATTTTCCCCCATTTTTCCCATTTTCCCCCATGTCCCCCCCATTTTCCTGCTTTTACCCCAATTTTTTCCAATTTTCCTTCATTTTCCCCATTTTCCCCCATTTCCCTAATTTCCCCCCATTTTTCCCATTTCTCCCCCAATTTTCCCAAAATTTTCCTTTTTTCCCCATTTCCCCATTTTTCCCCCAATTTTTCCCCAATTTTTCCCCAATTTTTCCCCAATTTTTCCATTTTCCCCACTTTCCCCCATTTCCCCCCATTTTCCCATTTTCCCCATTTTTCCCCCTTTTTCCCATTTCCCCCCCATTTTCCCCAAAATTTTCCATTTCCCCCCATTTTTTCACCATTTTTCCCACTTTTACCCCAATTTTTCCATTTTCCCCATTTCCCCCCCTTTTTGCCCAATTTTCCCCATTTTTCCCCACTTTCCCCATTTCCCCCATTTTTTCCATTTCCCCATTTTTCCCAATTTCCCCCCATTTTTGCCCCAATTTCCCCCCTTTTCCCTGATTTTCCCCATTTCCCTCATTTCCCCAATTTTCCCCCATTTTTTCCCATTTCCCCCACATGTCCCCCCCATTTTTCTGCCTTTACCACAATTTTTTTTCCCATTTCCCTTCATTTTCCCCCATTTCCCACCATTTTTCCATTTCCCCCCCAATTTTCCAAAAAATTTTCCTTTTTTCACCATTTTTCCATTTTCCCCCATTTTTCCCATTTCCCCCCCATTTTCCCAAAAATTTTCCATTTCCACCCATTTTTTCTCCATTTTTTCCCACTTTTTTCCCAATTTTTGCATTTTCCCCCATTTACCCCCATTTTTCCTGTTTTCCCCCATATTTGCCAATTTTCCCCCCTTTTTTCCCAATTTCCCCCATTTTCCCCCAATTTCCCCCCTTTTTTACCCAATTTTTCACTGATTTTCCTCATTTCCCTCATTTCCCCCCATTTTTCCCATTTTCCCCACATGTTCCCCCATTTTTCTGCTTTTACCCCAATTTTCCCATTTTCCCCCATTTTCCCCCATTTTTCCCATTTCCCCCTCATTTTCCCAAAAATTTTCTGTTTCCCCCCATTTTTTCCCACTTTTTTGCCAATTTTTCCATTTCCCCACTTGTTTCCCCTATTTCCCCCATTTTTTCCATTTCCCCCATTTTTCCCAATTTTCCCCATTTTCCCCAATTTCCCCCATTTTTCCCAATTTTCCCCCAATTTTCCCCATTTTTTCCAGATTTTCCTGATTTTCCCCACTTTTCCCCATTTCCCCCCATTTTTCCCATTTTCCCCCATTTTCCCCATTTTCCTGCTTTTACCCCAATTTTTTCCCATTTCCCCCTCCAATTTTCCCAAAATTTTCCATTTTTCCCCATTTTTCCCACTCTTTTCCCAAATTTCCCCACTTTCCCCCATTTCCCCCATTTTTCAGTTTTTCCCCATTTTTTTCCCAATTTCCCCCATTTTCCCCACTTTTTTCCCATTTTTTCCCATTTTCCCCACTTTCCCCCATTTCCCCCCATTTTTTCCATTTTCCCCCATTTTTCCCCAATTGTCCCCCAGTTTCCCCCATTTTTTCCCAATTTTCCCCATTTTCCCCCATTTTCCCCCCATTTTCCCCACATGTCCCCCCATTTTCCTGCTTTTACCCCAATTTTTCCCATTTTCCCCCATTTTCCCTCATTTTCCCCATTTTTTCCCATTTCCCCCCCATTTTCCCCAAAATTTTCCGTTTTCCCCCATTTTTCCCCCCATTTTTTCCACTTTTTCCCATTTTCCCCACTTTCCCCCATTTCCCCCATTTTTCCCATTTTCCCCCATTTTTGCCCCAATTTCCCCTCATTTCCCCCCCATTTTCCTGCTTTTACCCCAATTTTCCCCCATTTTCCCTCATTTTCCCCCATTTTCCCCATTTCCTCCTCATTTTCCAAAAATTTTCTGTTTCCACCCATTTTCCCCACTTTTTTCCCAATTTTTCCCATTTTCCCCACTTTCCCCCATTTCCCCCCATTTTTTCAATTTCCCCCATTTTTCCCCCAATTTCCCCCCTTTTCCCTGATTTTCCCCATTTCCCCCCATTTTCCCCCATTTTTCCCATTTTCCCCACATGTCCCCCCCATTTTTCTGCTTTTACCCCAATTTTTTTTTTCCCATTTCCCTTCATTTTCCCCCATTTCCCCCATTTTCCCCCATTTTTCCCATTCCCCCCCAATTTTCCCAAAATTTTTCCTTTTTTTCCCCATTTCCCCCATTTTTCCCCACTTTTTTCCCAATTTTTCCCATTTTCCCCACTTTCCTCCATTTTCCCCCATTTTTCAGTTTTTCCCCATTTTTTTCCCAATTTCCCCCATTTTTCCCAATTTTCCCCCAATTTTCCCCAATTTTCCCCCAATTTTCCCCAATTTTCCCCATTTTCCCTGCATGTCCCCCCATTTTCCTGCTTTTACCCCAATTTTCCCCCAATTTCCCCCATTTTTCCCAATTTTCCCCCAATTTCCCCCCTTTTCTCACGATTTTCCAGATTTTTCCCACTTTTCCCATTTCCCCTCATTTCCCCCCATTTTTCCAATTTCCCCCCCATGTCCCCCCCATTTTCCTGCTTTTACCCCAATTTTTTCCCATTTCCCCCCATTTTTCCCATTTTCCCCCATTTTTTCCCATTTCTGCCTCATTTTCCCAAAACTTTTCCATTCTCCCCCATTTTTCCCACTTTTTTCCCAATTTTTCCCATTTTCCCCACTTGTTTCCCCCATTTCCCCCATTTTTTTCCATTTTCCCCCAGTTTTCCCAATTTCCCCCATTTTTGCCCCAGTTTTCCCCCCTTTTCCCTGATTTTCCTGATTTTCCCCATTTCCCCCCATTTTTCCCATTTCCCCAAAATTTTCCATTTTCCCCATTTCCCCCCCTTTTTGCCCAATTGTCCCCCATTTTCCCCACTTTTTCCCCATTTTTTCCCATTTTCCCACTTTCCCCCATATCCCTCAATTTTTTCCAATTTTCCCCCAATTTTCCCCCCTTTTCCCTGATTTTCCCCATTTTTACCCATTTCCCCCCATTTTCCCACATGTCCCCCCCATTTTCCTCCTTTTCCCCCATTTTCCCCCATTTCCCCCATTTCTCCCATTTCCCCCCATCTTCCCCAAAATTTTCAATTTTTTCCCCATTTCTCCCCATTTTCCCCATTTTCCCCATGTCCTCCCCATTTTCCTTTTACCCCAATTTTTCCCATTTTCCATTATTTTCCCCAATTTTCCCCCCATTTCTCCCATTTTTCCCATTTCCCCCCCATTTTCCCAAAAATTTTCCGTTTTTCCCCATTTTTTCCCACTTTTTTCCCAATTTTCCCCACTTTCCCCCATTTCCCCCCATTTTTGCCAATTTCCCCCATTTTTCCCATTTTCCCAATTTTCCCCCCTTTTCCCCGATTTTCCCCAATTTCCCCCATTTTTCCCATTTTCCCCCACATGTCCCCCCCATTTTTCTGCTTTTACCCCAATTTTTTTCCCATTTCCCTTCATTTTCCCCCATTTCCCCCCATTTCCCCCCATTTTTCCCATTTCTCCCCCAATTTTCCCAAAATTTTTCCTTTTTTCCCCATTTCCCCAATTTTTCCCCAATTTTTTCCCAATTTTTCCCATTTTCCCCACTTTCCCCCATTTCCCCCCATTTTGCCACTTTTTCCCCCTTTTTCCCATTTCCCCCCCATTTTCCCAAAAATTTTCCATTTCCCCCCATTTTTTCACCATTTTTTCCCACTTTTACCCCAATTTTTCCCATTTTCCCCCATTTCCCCCATTTTTCCATTTCCCCCCATTTTTCCCATTTTCCCCACATGTCCCCCCCATTTTCCTGCTTTTACCCCAATTTTTCCCAATTTCCCCCCATTTTCCCAAAAATTTTCCGTGTTCCCCCATTTTCCCCCCATTTTTTCCACTTTTTCCCATTTTCCCCACTTTCCCCCATTTCCCCCATTTTTTCCATTTTCCCCCATTTTTGCCCCAATTTCCCCCCTTTTTTCCCAATTTTCCCCGATTTTCCCCATTTCCCCCCATTTCCCCCATTTTTCCCATTTTCCCCACATGTCCCCCCCCATTTTTCTGCTTTTACCCCATTTTTTTACCATTTTCCTTCATTTTCCCCCATTTTTCCCATTTTCCCCCCATTTTCCCAAAAATTTTCCATTTTCCCCCATTTTTCCCACTTTTTCCCAATTTTTCCCATTTTCCCCACTTTCCTCCATTTCCCCCCATTTTTCCATTTTCCCCAATTTTTTTCCCAATTTCCCCCAATTTTCCCCCTTTTTTCCTGATTTCCCCCAATTTTCCCCATTTTTTCCCCATTTCCCCCATTTTTTCCATTTTCCCCCATTTTTCCCAATTTTCCCCCAGTTTTCCCCAATTTCCCCCCTTTTTACCCAATTTTCGCCCAATTTTCCCCATTTTTTCCCAATTTTCCCTGATTTTCCCCATTTTTCCCCATTTCCCCATTTTCCCCACATGTCCCCCCCCATTTTCCTGCTTTTACCCCAATTTTTCCCATTTTCCATTATTTTCCCCAATTTTCCCCCATTTCTCCCATTTTTCCCATTTCCCCCCCCATTTTCCCAAAAATTTTCCGTTTCCCCCATTTTTTCCCACTTTTTTCCCAAATTTCCCCATTTTTCCCCATTTTCCCCCATTTTTCCCATTTCCCCCCCATTTTCCAAAAATTTTCCATTTCCCCCCATATTTCCCCCATTTTTCCCAATTTTTCCCATTTTCTCCACTTTCCTCCATTTCCCCCAATTTTTCAGTTTTTCCCCATTTTTTTCCCAATTTCCCCCAATTTTCCCCCTTTTTTCCTGATTTTCCCCATTTCCCCCCATTTCCCCCCATTTTCCTGCTTTTACCCCCAATTTTTTCCCATTTTCCCTCATTTCCCCCCATTTTTTCCCATTTCCTCCCCCAATTTTCCCAAAAATTTTCCTTTTTTCCCCATTTCCCCCATTTTCCCCCCACTTTTTTCCCAATTTTTCCCATTTTCCCCACTTGTTTCCCCCATTCCCCCCATTTTTCCATTTTCCCCCAGTTTTCCCAATTTCCCCCATTTTTGCCCCAATTTTCCCCCTTTTTTCCTGATTTTCCTGATTTTCCCCATTTCCCTCATTTCCTCCGATTTTTCCCACATCCCCCCCATTTTCCTGCTTTTACCCCAATTTTTTTCCCATTTTCCTTCATTTTCCCCCATTTTTCCCATTTTCCCCATCTTCCCAAAATTTTCCGTTTTTCCCATTTTTTCCCATTTTTTCCCATTTTTTCCCAATTTTTCCAATTTTCCCCACTTTCCCCCATTTCCCCCCATTTTTTCCATTTCCCCCATTTTTCCCAATTTCCCCCAATTTTCCCCCTTTTTTCCTGATTTTCCCCCAATTTTCCCCATTTTTTCCCCATTTCCCCCCATTTTTTCCATTTCCCCCATTTTTCCCCAATTTTCCCCCCAATTTTCCCCCAATTCTCCCCAATTTTCCCCCAATTTTCCCCCATTTCCCCCCATTTTCCCGTTTCCCTCCCATTTTCCCATTTTTCCCCACTTTTTTCCCAATTTTTCCCATTTTCCCCACTTTCCCCCCATTTCCCTCCATTTTTTCCATTTCCCCCATTTTTCCCAATTTCCCCCATTTTTGCCCCAATTTTCTCCCTTTTCCCTGATTTTCCCCATTTCCCCCCATTTCCCCCATTTCCCCCCATTTTTCCCATTTCCCCCCCATTTTCCCAAAACTTTTCCATTTTCCCCCATTTTTCCTCCCTTTTTTCCCAATTTTTCCCATTTTCCCCACTTTCCCCCATTTCCCCCCATTTTTCCCAATTTCCCCAATTTTCCCCCTTTTTTCCCCCTTTTTTCTCAATTTCCTGATTTTCCCCATTTTCCCCCATTTTTCCCATTTTCCCCACATATCCCCCCCATTTTCCTGCTTTTACCCCAATTTTTCCCATTTTCCCCCATTTTCCCTCATTTTCCCCATTTTTCCCATTTCCCCCCCATTTTCCCAAAAATTTTCCATTTCCACCCATTTTTTCTCCATTTTTTCCCACTTTTTTCCCAATTTTTGCCATTTTCCCCCATTTACCCCCATTTTTCCTGTTTTCCCCCATTTTTGCCAATTTCCCCCCTTTTTTCCCAATTTCCCCCAATTTTCCCCCTATTTTCCTCCAATTTCCCCCTTTTTTCCCAATTTTCTTGATTTTCCCCATTTTCCCCACATGTCCCCCCCATTTTCCTGCTTTTACCCCAATTTTTTCCCCATTTTCCCACTTTTTTTCCCAATTTTTGCCATTTTTTTCCTGAATTCTCCCAGTTTCCCCCAAATCTCCCCCTTCCCCCCCATTTTTCCCAGTTCCCTCATTTTCCTCATTTCCCACAATTTCCCCCATTTTCCCCATTTTCCTCCATATTTTCCCTAATTTTTCCCCTTTCCCCCATTTTTCCAACTTCCTGCCCAGTTTTCCCAATTTTTCCCAATTTTCCTGATTTCCCCCATTTTCCCCCATTTCCCCCATATTTACACATTTTCCCCTTTTTTTTAATTTTTGCAAATTTTCCCCATTTTCCCCATTTTTTCCCATTTTCCCCTAATTTTCCCCATTGCCCCATTTTTCCCACTTCCCCCCTTTTTTCAATTTTTCCCTAATTTTTCCAATTTTCCCCATTTTCCCCCCCTTTCCCCCTATTTTTCCCATTTCCTCAATTTTCCCAATTTCCCCCCATTTTCTCCCTTATTTTCCCCCCCATTTTCCCATTTTCCGACTTTTTTCCCCAATTTTCACATTTTTGCCCTAATTTTTCCCATTTTCCCCCCCATTTTTTCCAAGTTTCTCCCATTTCCTCAATTTCCCCCAATTTTCCCCTCATTTTCCCCTTTTTTGCTCCAGGATTTCGTTTCCTGTTCCCGATTCCCAAAAATTCCCAAAATTCCCCCGCCCCAAAATTCCCCCCCCAAAATTCCCTGAATTTTGGAATTCTCAAAAATTCCCCAAAATTCCATTGCTAAAATTACAAAAAAATTCCCTAAAATTCCAATAAAATTAAAAAAAAATCCCCAAAATTCCATTGCCAAAATTACCAAAAAATTCCTTAAAATTCAGTAAAATTTAAAAAAAATCCCCAAAATCCCATTCCCAAAAATTTCCCCCAAAATTCTTCCCAAAAATTCTCCCCAAAATCTTCTTGAAATCCACAAAATCCCATCCCCAAAAATTCCCCAAAAATTCCCCAAAATTCCAATCAAAAAATGCCCTAAAATTGCCAAAATCCCATTGCAAATCCCCCAAATTCCCAAAAACTTCCGAAATTCCACTCCCCAAAAAATGCCCCAAAATCCCCCAAAATTCCATTGCCAAAATTCCCCC
>NW_026531237.1:0-53010 GCF_020745825.1 Agelaius phoeniceus | reverse complement strand
TCCTAAAAACATCCCAAAAATATCCTAAATACAGCCCAAAACCATCCCAAAAATATCCCAAAAATACCCTAAAAATATCCCAAACACAGCGCAGAACCGGGCGGCCTGGGCACGGGGGAGAACCACCAGGAGCCCTCCTGGGAATGGATGGGAGAGTTAACCCAAAAACATCCTAAATACACCCCAAAAATACCCTAAATACACTGCAAAAATATCCTAAATACAGCCCAAACACAGCCCAGAACCGGGCAGCCTGGGCACGGGGGAGCACAACCAGGAGCCCTCCTGAGGGAATAGATGAGAGAGTTACCCTAAAAAACACCCCAAAAATATCCTAAACACACCCTAAAACCAGCCCAAACACAGCGCAGAACCGGGTGGCCTGGGTGCGGGGGAGAACCACCAGGAGCCCTCCTGAGGAAATGGATGGGAGAATTAGCTCAAAAATATCTTAAACACAGCCCAAAACCATCCCAAAAATATCCCAAACACAGCCCAGAACCGGGCGGCCTGGGCGCGGGGGGAGCACAACCAGGAGCCCTCCTGGGGGAATGGATGGGAGAATTAGCCCAAAACCAGCCCAAAAATATCCTAAATACAGCCCAAAAATATCCTAAACACAGCCCAGAACCGGGCGGGCCTGGGCGCGGGGGGGAGAACAACCAGGAGCCCTCCTGAGGGAATAGATGGGAGAATTACCCCAAAAATACCCCAAAAATACCCCAAAAATACCCTAAACACAGCCCAAAAATATCCCAAACACAGCCCAGAACCGGGCGGGCCTGGGCACGGGGCAGAACCACCAGGAGCCCTCCTGGGAATGGATGGGAATGTCACCCAAAAAACATCCTAAATACACCCCAAAAACATCCTAAATACACCCCAAAAATATCCTAAATACAGCCCAAAAATATCCCAAACACAGCGCAGAACCGGGCGGCACTGGGCACGGGGCAGAACCCACCAGGAGCCCTCCTGAGGGAATGGATGGGAGAATTACACCAAAAAATATCCTAAATACATCCCAAAAATATCCCAAACACAGCCCAGAAACTCGGGCGGCCTGGGCGCAGGGGAGAACCACCAGGAGCCCTCCTGGGAATGGATGGGAGAATAACCCCAAAAATATCCTAAATACATCCCAAAAATACCCTAAATACAGCCCAAACACAGCCCAGAACCGGGCGGCCCTGGGCACGGGGGAGAACCACCAGGAGCCCTCCTGGGAATAGATGGGAGAATTAGCCCAAAAAACAGCCCAAAAATATCCTAAATACAGCCCAAAAATACCCTAAAAATATCCCAAACACAGCCCAGAACCGGGCGGCTCTGGGCGCGGGGGGAGCACCACCAGGAGCCCCTCCTGGGAATGGATGGGAGACTTACCCCAAAAACATCCCAAATACACCCCAAAAACATCCTAAATACACCGCAAAAATATCCCAAAAATATCCCAAAAACTCCCCAAAAATATCCCAAACACAGCCCAAAAACATCCCAAAAACATCCTAAACACACCCCAAAAATATCCTAAACACAGCCCAAAAACATCCCAAAAATATCCCAAAAACATCCTAAATACACCCCAAATACACCCCAAAAATATCCTAAACACAGCCCAAAAATACCCCAAAAATATCCTAAAAATATCCCAAACACAGCCCAGAACCGGGCGGGCCTGGGCACGGGGGGAGAACCACCAGGAGCCCTCCTGAGGGAATGGATGGGAATGTCACCCAAAAAATATCCCAAAAATATCCTAAAAACATCCCAAAAATATCCTAAATACACCCCAAAACCATCCCAAAAATACCCTAAAAACATCCCAAGCACCGCCCAGAACCGGGCGGCCTGGGCGCGGGGCAGCACAACCAGGAGCCCCCCAAAGGGAACAGGGGGAGGGTCACCCCCAAAACCACCCCAAAAAACAGCCCAAAAACATCCTAAACACAGCCCAAAAACACCCCCAAATACACTGAAACACCAAAGACCACCCCAGAACACCCCATAAATACCCTGAGACACCCCATAAATACCCCATAAATGCCCTGCACCCCACCCCAAAAACACTCCAGGATCACCTGCACCCACCCCATAACACCCCAAACCTGCAGGCGCCCGACCCCATTTATGGGGCTGCCCTGGCCGTGCCCTGCAGCAGCGCCCTCAATCCCATTCCAGTGTCCCCAATCCCATTCCTGTGCCCCAGTCCCCATTCCAGTGCCCCCAATCCCATTTTTGGGGTTCCCAATCCCATTTTTGGGGTCCCCAGTCCCGTACCCGATGTCTCCGGGGCCGTGCCCTGCAGCAGCGCCCCAAACCCATTCCCAGTGCCCCAATCCCATTCCCAGTGCCCCCCAATCCCATTTTTTGGTGTCCCCAGTCCCATTCCCAGTGTCCCCAGTGCCATTTTTAGGATTCCCAGTCCCATTCCCAGTGTCCCCAATCCCATTTTTGGGGTTCCCAGTCCCGTTTTTGGGGTTCCCAGTCCCGTTTTTGGTGTCCCCCAATCCCATTTTTGGGGGTCCCCAATCCCGTTTTTGGGGTCCCCAATCCCGTTTCAGGTGTCCCCAGTCCCATACCCGATGTCTCCGGGGCCGTGCCCTGCAGCAGCGCCCCAATCCCATTCCCGGTGTCCCCATTCCCAGTGTCCCCAATCCCATTCCCGGTGTCCCCAATCCCATTCCCGGTGTCCCCCAGTCCCGTACCCGAGGTCTCCGGGGGCCGTGCCCTGCAGCAGCGCCCCAATCCCATTCCCGGTGTCCCCAATCCCGTTTTTGGGGTCCCCAATCCCATTTTTAGGATTCCCAATCCCATTTTTGGTGTCCCCCAATCCCGTACCCGATGTCTCCGGGGCCGTGCCCTGCAGCAGCGCCCCAATCCCATTCCCAGTGTCCCCATTCCAATGTCCCCAATCCCATTCCCAGTGTCCCCAATCCCATTCCCCGGTGTCCCCAGTCCCATTTTGGGGCCGTACCCGATGTCTCCGGGGCCGTGCCCCTGCAGCAGCGCCCCCAATCCCATTCCCAGTGTCCCCAATCCCATTCCCGGTGTCCCCCAATCCCGTTTTTGGTGTCCCCAATCCATTTTTAGGATTCCCAATCCCGTTTTAGGTGTCCCCAATCCCATACCCGATGTCTCCGGGGCCGTGCCCCTGCAGCAGCGCCCCCCGGCCCCCGGCAGCGCGGCTCACGGCCGCCATGCAGGGCGATGATGGGCAGGGTTGTGGATGACGAAGGCCACGTCCAGCGCGCTGCTGCTCCGCCAGCGCCCGCGCGTGCCCCAGCACCCCGAAACCTGTCACGTCTGTGGCTGCGTGCGCCCCGAAGGCGCGCATCAGACCCGCAGCTGGGGACAGGGACAGGGTTAGGGACAGGGTTAGGGACAGGGACAGGGACAGGGACAGGGACAGCATCAGCCCCGCAGCTGGGGGACAGGGACAGGGACACGGTTAGGGACAGGGACAAGGACAGGGACAGCATCAGCCCCGCAGCTGGACAGGGACAGGGACACGGTTAGGGACAGGGACAGGGACAGGGACAGGGACAGGGACAGGGACAGCATCAGCCCCCGCAGCTGGGGACAGGGACAGGGACACGGTTAGGGACAGGGACAGCTCAGGGACAGGGACAGGGACAGGGACAGCATCAGCCCCCGCAGCTGGGGACAGGGAGGGGACAGGGACAGCTCAGGACAGGGACATGGTTAGGGACAAGGACAGGGACAGGGACAGGGACAGGGACAGCATCAGCCCTGCAGCTGGGGACAGGGACAGGGACAGCTCAGGGACAGGGACAGCTCAGGGACAGGGACAGGGACTGGGACAGGGACAGGGACAGCTCAGGGACAGGGACAGGGACTGGGACAGGGACAGGGTTAGGGACAGGGACAGGGACAGGGGACAGGGACAGGGACAGCTCAGGGGACAGGGACAGGGACAGGGTTAGGGACAGCTCAGGGGACAGGCGACAGGGGACAGGGACAGGAGGGGGTCAGCAGGGACAGGGACTGTCATAGCTCAAGGGACAGGAACAGGATGGCTCAGGGGTCAGGGGACAGGGACAGGATGGCTCAGGGGACAGGGACAGCCCTGCCATTGGGGGACAGGGACTGGCACAGCTCAAGGGACAGGGACAGGATGGCTCGGGGGACAGGGACAGCCCTGCCACTGGGGACAGGGATGGGACAGCTCAGGGGACAGGGACAGGAACAGGATGGCTCAGGGGACAGGGACAGGGACAGGATGGGCTCAGGGGACAGGGACAGCCCTGCCGCTGGGGACAGGGATGGGGACAGCTCAGGGGACAGGGACAGCCCAGGGGGAGCAGTGGTCACCTCAGAAGGGGGCACAGGGTCACCTCCCACGGATTCCCCTGGGTGTGGGGACACCACAGGGTGGCTTTGGAGACACCCGGCCTGGCCTAGGGACACCCTGCAGTGGCTCTAGGGAACGCCCCAGTGGCTTTGTGTCCCCAGGAGTGGCTTTGGGTGCCCTGGGGTGGCTCTGGGGACATCTGGGGTGGCTCTAGAATCCCTGGGGTGGCTTTGGGGGACATCTGAAGGGGCTCTGGGGACATCTGGAGTGGCTTTGGGTGCCCTGGGGTGGCTCTGGGGACATCTGAAGGGGCTTTGGGCATGTTTGGGGGAGCTTGGGCATCCCTGCAGTGGCTCTGGGGACATCTGGGGGTGGCTCTGGGGACATCTGGGGTGCCTTTAGGGACCCCCCTGATGACTTTGGGGCCATCCTGGGATGACTCTGGGGGACCCCCCTGGTGGCTTTGGGAGCCCCCCTGGGGTATCCCTTGTCCCCACTGTCCCCCAAGGGTGTCCCCAAGGGTGTCCCCCAGTGTCCCCCAGTGTCTCCTGGTGTGTCCCCCAGTGTCCCCCAGGGTGTCCCCCAGTGTTGTCCCCGGTGTCCCCCCAGGGTGTCCCCAGTGTTGTCCCCAGTATCCCCCCAGTGTCCCCTGGGGTGTCCCCAGTGTCCCCCAGTGGTGTCCCCAGTGTTGTCCCCAGTGTTGTCCCCAATGTCCCCCAGTGTTGTCCCCAGTATCCCCAGTGTCCCTTGGGGTGTCCCCCAGGGTGTCCCCAGTGTTCCCTCGGGTGTCCCCCAGTGTCCCTCAGTGTCGTCCCCAGGGTGTCCCCAGTGTGTCCCCGTATTGTCCCCAATGGTGTCCCCAGTGGTGTCCCCAGTGTTTCCCCCAGTCTGTCCCCAGTGTTGTCCCCCAGTGTCCCCAAGGGGTGTCCCCAGTGTCCCCAGTGTCCCTCAGGGTGTCCCCCAGTGTTGTCCCCAGTGTCCCCAGTGTCCCTCAGGGTGTCCCCAGTGTTGTCCCCAGTGTTGTCCCCCGGTGTCCCCAGTGTGTCCCCAGTGTCCCCAGTGGTGTCCCCCAGTGTGTCCCCCGGTGTCCCCCAGTGGTGTCCCCAGTGTGTCCCCAGTGTCCCCAGTGTGTCCCCGGTGTCCCCAGGGTGTCCCCAGTGGTGTTCCCAGTGTCCCCCAGGGTGTCCCCAGTGGTGTCCCCGGTGTCCCTCAGGGTGTCCCCAGTGTTGTCCCCAGTGTCCCCAGTGGTGTCCCCGGTGTCCCCAGTGGTGTCCCCAGTGTTGTCCCCAGTGTTGTCCCCAGTGTTGTCCCCGGTGTCCCCAGTGTGTCCCCCGGTGTCCCCAGGGTGTCCCCAGTGTGTCCCCAGTGTCCCTCAGGGGTGTCCCCAGTGTTGTCCCCCGGTGTCCCCCAGTGGTGTTCCCAGTGTCCCCCAGTGTTGTCCCCAGTGTGTCCCCGGTGTCCCCGGTGTCCCTCACCGGTGCGGTTCAGGGTGGCCATGCTGGCCACAGCCCTCCTGGTACGCCAGCTCCACCTCCTCACGCGTTCACCACCAGCTTGATCTTGTTCCAGCGCTCGGGCTGTGGGGACAGCGGGGACAGTGTGGGGACAGTGGGGACAGCGTGGGGGACAGTGGGGACAGCGTGGGGACAGTGTGGGGACAGTGCCAGGGACAGTGGGGACAGCGTGGGGACACCATGGGGACAGTGCCAGGGACAGTGGGGACAGCGTGGGGACAGTGGGGACAGCGTGGGGACAGTGTGGGGACAGTGCCAGGGACAGTGGGGACAGCGTGGGGACACCATGGGGACAGTGCCAGGGACAGTGGGGACAGCGTGGGGACAGTGGGGACAGCGTGGGGGGACAGTGTGGGGACAGTGCCAGGGACAGTGGGGGACAGCGGGGACAGTGTGGGGACAGGGTCAGGGACAGCATGGGGGACAGTGGGGACACCATGGGGACAGCGTGGGGACAGCGTGGGGACAGTGCCAGGGGACAGGGTCAGGACAGCAGGGACAGTGTGGGGACAATGCCAGGGACACCCCAGTGGGGACAGCCTGGGGACAGGGTCAGGGGACAGCAGGGACAGAGGGGGACACCATGGGGACAGCATTAGGGACACAGAGGGGACAAGAGACAGGGTCAGGGACACTGCGGGGACAGGGTCAGAGACAGTGGGGACAGCAGGGACAGGGTCAGGGACACCATGGGGACAGCGTCAGGGACAGCAGGGACACTATGGGGACAGTGTCAGGAGCAGTAGGGGACAGGGTCAGGGACATTGAGGGTACACCCTGGGGACAGGGTCAGGAACAGCAGGGACAGGGTCAGGGACACTGTGGGGACACCCTGGGGACACCCTGGGGACACCCTGGGGACAGCCCCGCGGTGCTCAGGGCCCCTGTGGGGACACCAGGGGTGGCTCAGGGACTGCCAGGGGGGGCTCCATCCCTTCAGGGACATCGGGGGTGGGCTTTGGAGTGCCCTGGGGGACACCTCAGGGGGGTCTCCAGTCCCATTGTGGCTCCTCCTGGGGACACCTGGGTGTGTGCAGACCCGTCTGAGGTGGCCCTGGGGACACAGGGCTGGCTCTGTCCCACCCGGTGTCACTCACCATGTCCAGCCACTGGTGGGGCGGTGACAGCCATGTGTGTCCCCAAGGGCTTGGTCAGCACCCAGCACGTCCCCAGGCACGGCACTGTCCGGCCTGGGGCGGGGCTGGCGTCAGCGTGGGACACGCCCTGGGCCTGCCCCCGTGTCCCCAAACCCCGCCCACCCATGTCCATAAACCCCACCCATGTTTGTAAGCCCCGCCCCCTTCCCCAAACCCCCACCCCCATGTCCCCCAAACCCTGCCCCCATGTCCCCAAACCCCGCCCCCATGTCCCCACCACACCAATGATTGACAGGTATCAGTGGCCCCGCCCACCACATCAATGATTGACAGGTATCAGTGGCCCCACCCCACCACACCAATGATTGACAGGAGGCATTGGCCCCACCCACCACACAATGATTGACAGGAAAGAATGGCCCCTCCCACCCCCACCAAGATTGACATGTGGCAGTGGCCCCTCCCACCACACCATGATTGACAGGCAGAAGTGGCCACACCCACCACAC
The DNA here is from genome assembly GCF_020745825.1 of Agelaius phoeniceus. Classification (NCBI taxonomy): domain Eukaryota; kingdom Metazoa; phylum Chordata; class Aves; order Passeriformes; family Icteridae; genus Agelaius; species Agelaius phoeniceus. The sequence goes on along the minus strand of NW_026531237.1, from coordinate 45,575 downwards.
CAATGATTGACAGGAGAGAGTGGCCCCTCCCACCAACACCATGATTGACATGTGGCAGTGGCCCCTCCCACCACACCATGATTGACAGGCAGAAGTGGCCACACACCCACCACACCAATGATTGACAGGAGTGGCCCCTCCACCACACTATGATTGACATGTGGCAGTGCCCCCGCCCACCACACCATGATTGACAGGCAGAAGTGGCCACACCCACCACACCCATGATTGACAGGAAACAGTGGTTCCCACCCACCACACTATGATTGACATGTGGCAGTGTCCCCGCCCACCACACCATGATTGACAGACCATGGTCCCACCCACCCCACCCATGATTGACAGGCCACGGCCCCGCCCCCGGCTCACATGATGAACTCGCTGGATTGGCAGACGGCGGTGGCCACGCCCCCCCACGATGACCCAGGGGTTCAGCACCGTCTGTCCCCCGGTCACCGACGTCCCCCCCGTCCCTCGGCCGCGTCCCGGAAGCCCTGGATGATCAGCGGCATCACCTTGTCCCTCTCCTGGGGGGACACGGGCGAGAGGCACTGTCACACCCTGGGTCACTGTCACACCCTGGGTCACTGTCACAACCACAGTGTCACTGTCACACCCTGGGTCACTGTCACCACCACAGTGTCCCCTGACACCACCCACAGTGTCACTGTCACCCTGGGTCACTGTCACCCCCTGTGTGCCCTGCCACCACCCACAGTGTCACTGTCACCCCCTGGGTCACTGTCACCCCCGGTCACTGTCACCCTGGGCCACTGTCCACCCCCCTGGGTCACTGTCACAACCACAGTGTCCCCTGACACCACCCACAGTGTCACTGTCACCCCCTGGGTCACTGTCACCACCCACAGTGTCACTGTCACCCCCTGGGTCACTGTCACAACCACAGTGTCCCCTGACACCACCCACAGTGTCACTGTCACCCTGGTCACTGTCACCCACCCAGTCACTGTCACCCTGGGCCACTGTCACCCTGGGTCACTGTCACACCCTGGGTCACTGTCACCCCCGAGTCACTGTCACAACCACAAGTGTCCCCTGACACCACCCACAATGTCACTGTCACCCCCAGTCACTGTCACCCCCGGGTCACTGTCACCCCAGTCACTGTCACCCCCGGTCACTGCCACCCCCCTGGGCCACTGTCACCCCCCTGTGTGCCCTGCCACCACCCACAGTGTCACTGTCACTCCCTGGGTCACTGTCACAACCACAGTGTCCCCTGACACCAACCACAGTGTCACTGTCACCACGGTCACTGTCACCCCCTGTGTGCCCTGAAACCACCCCAGTCACTGTCACCCTGGGTCACTGTCACCCCCCCCGGTCACTGCCACCCCCAGTCACTGTCACCCTGGGTCACTGTCACCACCGGTCACTGTCCACCACGGTCCACTGTCAGCCCCTGTGTGCCCTGAAACCACCCCCGGTCACTGTCACCCCCCTGTGTGCCCTGACACCACCCACAGTGTCACTGTCACCCCAGTCACTGTCACCCCGGGTCACTGCCACCCCCCTGGGTCACTGTCACCCCCTGTGTGCCCTGAAACCACCCCGGTCACTGTCACCCCAGTCACTGTCACCCTGGGCCACTGTCACCCTGGGTCACTGTCACCCCCTGGGTCACTGTCACAACCCCCAGTGTCCCCTGAAACCACCCCTGGTCACTGTCACCCCCTGTGTGTCCCCTGAACCCCCCCTGGGTCACTGCCAACCCCAGGTGACTGTCACCCACCTGTGTCCCTGTCAACCCCCCACTGTCCCCTGTCATCCTCTCAGTGTCCTTGTCACCCTGTGTCCCCTGTCACCCCTCCATGTCCCTGTGTCCCTGTTCCCCCCTCGCTCAGCAGCACCAGGACATTGTCACACCCCCCAGTGTCCCTGTGTCCCCCCCCATGTCCCCATGTCCCCTCCTGTCCCCGTCACCTCGTCGCTCATTGCGCTGGCTGACGCTCAGCAGCACCAGGACATTGTCACCCCCAGGCTGTGTCCCTGTGTCCCCCCCGTGTCCCCCTGTCCCTGTCCCCCTCCTCGCTCAGCAGCATCAGGACATTGTCACACTCTGTCACCCCCCAGGCTGTGTCCCTGTGTCCCCCCATGTCCCTGTGTCCCCCCCATGTCCCTGTGTCCCCCGTGTCCCCCTGTGGCTGTCACCTCGTCGCTCATGCGCTGGCTGACGCTCAGCAGCATCAGGACATTGTCACACCCAGGCTGTGTCCCTCCTGTGTCCCCCCATGTCCCTGTGTCCCCCCTGTGTCCCCATGGCTGTCACCTCGTCGCTCATTGCGCTGGCTGACGCTCAGCAGCATCATGGACATTGTCACACTCTGTCACCCCCATGTCCCCATGTCCCCATGGGCTGTCACCTCGTTCGCTCATGCCGCTGGCTGACGCTCAGCAGCATCAGGACATTGTCACACTCTGTCACCACCCATGTCCCCATGTCCCCATGGCTGTCACCTCGTCGCTCATGCGCTGGCTGACGCTCAGCAGCACCAGGACATTGTCACACTCTGTCACCCCCCAGGCTGTGTCCCTGTGTCCCCCCCATGTCCCCCCATGTCCCCATGTCCCTGTCACCATCGTCGCTCATCGCGCTGGCTGACGCTCAGCAGCATCAGGACATTGTCACACTCTGTCACCCCCCATGGCGTACAGGTCACTCAGCACGTTGGCACAGGCGATGCGGCCCTGCAGGGGACAGGGGGCTGGGGGCTCCAGGACAGCACTGGGGGGGCCCAAAATGGGATTGGGGGGGGTTCAGGACAGGACTGGGGGGCCCAGAATGGGATTTGGAGGGGTCCAGGACAGGACTGGGGGGCCCAAAATGGGACTGGGGGGTCCAGGACAGGACTGGGGAGCCCTGATGGTGTTTGGGGGATCCAGGACAGGACTGGGGGCTCAAAAGAGGGGTTGGGGGGCCCAGGTGGGATTTGGGGGGGTCCAGGACAGGAATGGGGGACCCAGAATGGGATTGGGGGGGGCCCAAAATGGGATTGGGGGGCCCAGGACAGGATTGGGGGGCCCAAAATGGGATTTGGGGGGCCCAAAATGGGATTGGGGGGCCCAGGACAGGATTGGGGGGCCCAAAATCGGATTTGGGGGGCCCAAAATGGGATTGGGGGGATCAGGGATGGGATTGGAGGCCCAAAATGGGATTGGGGAGTCCAAAATAGGATTGGGGGGGTCCAGGACAGGATTAGGGGCCCAAAATGGGATTGGGGAGCCAAAATGGGATTGGGTGAGGACCCAAAATGGGATTTGGAGGGCTCCAGGACAGGACTGGGGGGCCCAAAATGGGATTTGGGGGGGCCCAAAATGGGATTGGGGGGATCAGGGATGGGATTGGGAGCCCAAAATGGGATTGAGGGGGACTCAAAATGGGATTGGGGGGGGGCAGAATGGGATTTGAGGATCCTGGTGGTGTTTGGGGGAGATGGGGACAGGACTGGGGGGCCCAAAATGGGATTGGGGAGGACCCAAAATGGGATTGGGGGGGGCCCAAAATGGGATTGGGGGAGTCCAAAATGGGATTGGGGGGGGTCTAGGATAGGATTGGGGGGGGCTGAAAATGGGATTGGGGCACCCAAAAATGGGATTGGGGAGGACCCAAAATGGGATTTGGAGGGGTCCAGGACAGGACTGGGGGGCCCAAAATGGGATTTGGGGGATCAGGGATGGGACTGGGGAGCCCAAAATGGGGTTGGGGCACCCAAAATGGGATTGGGGGGCCTAAAATGGGATTGGGGGGGCCAGAATGGGATTTAGGGGGGTCCAAAATGGTATTGGGGGGGTCCAGGACAGGACTGGGGGGCCCTGATGGTGTTTGGGGGGGGTCCAGGACAGGAATGGGGGCCCAGAATGGGATTGGGGCGAGCCCAAAATGGGATTGGGGGAGCCTAAAATGGGATTGGGTGGGGTGGTCTAGGACAGGACTGGGGGCCAAAATGGTGATTGGGGGCACCCAAAATGGGATTGGGGGAGCCCAAAATGGGATTGGGGGGCCCCAGGACAGGATTGGGGGGCCCAAAATGGGATTTGGAGGGGTCCAGGACAGGACTGGGGGGGCCCAAAATGGGGTTTGGGGGATCAGGGATGGGACTGGGGAGCCCAAAATGGGGTTGGGGCACCCAAAATGGGATTGGGGGGCCTAAAATGGGATTGGGGGGGCCAGAATGGGATTTAGGGGGGTCCAAAATGGGACTGGGGGGAGCCCAAAATGGGATTGGGGGGGGTCCAAGGTGGAGTTTGGGGGGGGTCTAGGACAGGATTGGGGGCCCAAAATGGGATTGGGGCACCCAAAATGGGATTGGGGCACCCAAAATGGGATTTGGGGGGCCCAAAAATGGGATTGGGGGGGTCCAAGGTGGAGTTTGGGGGCCTTGGGATCAAATCTGTGGGGGGTGTGAAAGGGATTTGGGGGCCCTGGGGGGGGATTTGGGGGTGCCCAGGGTAGGACTGGGGGGGTTCTGGGTGGATTTGGGGGTGCCCAAGATGGGACTGGGGGGGTTCTGAGTGGATTTGGGGTGCCCAAGATGGGACTGGGGGGTTCTGAGTGGATTTGGGGTGGCCAAGATGGGACTAGGGGGGGTCCCCAGGGTGGGATTTGGGGTTTCCCAAGGGTCCTGATGAGGGCTGGGGGATCCCTGGGGCTGATTTTGGGGTGCAGGAGGGGTTTATGGGGTCCCAGGGATGTTTTGGGGTGCAGGGGGCATTTCTGGGGTGTTTTTGGGGGTGCAGGGAGCATTTCTGGGGTCCCAGAAAGGTTTTTGGGGTCCCAGGGGTATCTCTGAGGGTTTTTTCGGGTCCCATAGGGTATTTCTGGGGGTTTTTGGGGTCCCATGGGTATCTCTGAGGGTTTTTTGTGGGTCCCAGGGGGTATTTCTGGGGGTTTTTGGGGGTCCCAGGGGGTATCTCTGAGGGCTTTTGGGGGTCCCAGGGGGTATCTCTGGGGTCCCAGGGGTATCTCTGGGTGTTTTTGGGGTCCCAGGGGTATCTCTGGGGTTTTTGGGGGTCCCAGGGGTATCTCTGGGTGTTTTTTGGGGTATCTCTGGGTGTTTTTGGGGTCCCAGGGGTATCTCTGGGGTCCCAGGGGGTATCTCTGGGGTTTATGGGGTCCCAGGGGGTATCTTCTGGGGGTTTTTGGGGGGTCCCATGGGTATCTCTGGGGTTTTTGGGGGTCCCAGGGGTATCTCTGGGTGTTTCTGGGGGTCCCAGAGGGGTTTTTGGGGTCCCAGGGGTATCTCTGGGTGTTTTTGGTGGTCCCAGGGGTATCTCTGGGGTCCCAGGGGTATCTCTGGTGTTTTTGGGGGTCCCAGGTGTATCTCTGGGGGTTTTTGGGGTATCTCTGGGGTTTTTGGGGTATCTCTGGGGTTTTTAGGGTCCCAGGGGTATCTCTGGGCGTTTTTGGTGGTCCCAGGGGTATCTCTGGGGTTTTTGGGGTATCTGGGTATTTCTGGGTTCCCAGGGGGTATCTCTGAGGTTTTTGGGGGTCCCAGGGGTATCTCTGGGGGTTTTGGGGTATTTCTGGGGTTTTTGGGGTCCCAGGGGTATCTCTGGGGTCCCAGGGGTATCTCTGGTGTTTTTTGGGGGTCCCAGGTGTATCTCTGGGGTCCCAGGGTGTATCTCTGGGGTTTTTGGGGGTATCTCTGGGTGTTTTTGGGGTATCTCTGAGGGTTTTTGGGGGTCCCAGGGGTATCTCTAGGGTTTTTGGGGTATCTCTGGGGTTTTTGGGGTCCCAGGGGTATCTCTGGGTGTTTTTGGGGGTCCCAGGGGTATCTCTGGGGTTTTTTGGGGTATCTCTGGGTGTTTTTGGGAGGGTACCATCATGTAGGGGTCATCGATGATGGGGGTAGAAGAAGTCCGTGGTCTGCACCAGCGAGAGCCCCCCGTGCCTCAGGGGGGATCACCACACGAGTCCAGGCCAATGCCTGCGGGCACAGGGGGCACTGAGAGAACCAGGGGGGCACAGGGGGGCACCCAGAGCTCAGGGGGGGCACAGGGTGGCACTGAGAGACCAGGGGGGCACAGGGGGGCACCAGGGGGGCACAGGGGGCACTGAGAGACCAGGGGGGGCACAGGGGGGGCACCAGGGGGGCACAGGGGGGCACAGGGGGCACTGAGAGACCAGGGGGGGCACCCAGAGCTCAGGGGGGGCACTGAGCTCATCATGGGGGGCACTGAGCGCTCGGGGGGGGCATTAAAGGGCCATCATGGGGGGCACAAGGGGGGCACAGAGCCATCAGGGGGGGCACTGAGTCTGTCCTGGGGGCACAGAGCCCCTCAGAGGGGGCACAAGGGGGGCACTGAGCCCATCATGGGGGCACTGAGCCCTCAGAGGGGCACAGGTGGGGCACCAAGGCCATCGGGGGGGGCACTGAGCACTCAGGGGGGGCACCAAGCACTTATGGGGGGCACTGAGCCCATCACGAGTGGGGCATTGGGCCCTTGGGGCAGGCACTGAACCCATCATAGGGGGTACAAGGGGGGCACAGAGCCCATCTGGGGGGCACTGAGCCCATCATAGGGGGCACAAAGGGGGCACTGAGCCCATCATAGGGGGCACAAGGGGGGCACAGAGCCCATCTGGGGGGCACTGAGCCCATCATAGGGGGCACAAAGGGGGCACTGAGCCCATCAGGGGGGCCATGACGGGGGCATTGAGCCCTCGGGGAGGGCACCGAGCCCATCATAGGGGGGCACAAGGGGGGCACCAAGGCCATCGGGGAGGCACTGAGCCCATCATGGGGGGGCACAAGGGGGGCACCAAAGCCCATCATGGGGGCACTGAGCCCATCACAGGGGGGACAAGGGGGGCACTGAGCCCCATCATGGGGGGCACTGAACCCATCATGGGGGGCATGAGAGGGGCACTGAGCCCATCGGGGGGGGCACCAATCACTTATGGGGGGCACTGAGCCCATCATGGGGGGCACCAAGCACTTATGGGGGGCACTGAGCCCATCACGAGTGGGGGCATTGGGCCCTCGGGGGTGGGCACTGAACCTATCACAGGGGGCACAAGGGGGGCACTGAGCCCATCATGGGGGCATTGAGCCCCATCACAGGGGGCAGAGGTGGGGCACCAAGGCCATCTAGGGGGGCACAGAGCCCATCATGGGGGGGCACCAAGCACTTATGGGGGGCACTGAGCCCATCATGGGGGCACAAGGGGAGCACAGAGCCCATCGGGGGGGGCACCAAGCCCTCAGAGGGAGCACTGAGCCCATCATAGGGGGCACAAGGGGAGGCACCGAGCCCATCATGGGGGGCACTGAGCCCTCAGAGGGGGCACAGGTGGGGCACCAAGGCCATCGGGGGGGCAGTGAACCCATCATGGGGGGCACAAGGGGGCACTGAGCCCATCACGGGGAGCACAAGGGGGGCACTGAGCCCATCATGGGGGCATTGAGCCCATCATAGGGGGCACACAGGGGGCACAGAGCCCATCATGGGGGGCCATGACGGGGGCATTGAGCCCCTCGGGGAGGGCACCGAGCCCATCACGGGGGGCTCGGGGAGGGCACGGAGCCCCCATGGCAGCACAGCCCCCGCCGGGGTGGGGGCACGCAGGGACGGGGGCCGATCCGGATGGGGCCGGAACGCGGATCCTGGTCGGGAGGGGGGGACCCGGACCCGGGGGGCCACGCCCCTCCCCTGTCCCCTCCCCCTCTCCCCTCCCCTCCCCTCCCCTCCCCCCCACGCCCTTTGCCCCCTCCCCGCTCTCGCCAGGTCACCTTTGCACCGTACCCCCCCCACGGGCCCGAAACACCCGGGTCTGACCCCTGAGCCCCCCAAAACCTTCAGCGCCCCCCTCACAGGGCTCCCCCAAAGCCCCTCAGTGCCCCCCGAGCCCCCCAAAGCCCACCCAGAGCCACCCTGGCTCCTCCTGAGCCCCCCCAAACCCCTCAGTGCCCCCGAGCCCCTCCTGAGCCTCCTCAAAGCCCCAAACAGCCCCAAACCCCTCAGCGCCCCCCTCCGAGGGCTCTCCCAAAGCCCCTCAGCACCCCCGAGCCCGCCCAGAGTCCCCCAAACTCCTCAGTTCCCCCCTCACAGGGCTCCCCCAAACCCCTCAGTGCCCCCGAGCCCTCCTGGCTTCTCCTGAACCCCCTGAAAGCCCCAAACAGCCCCAAACCCCTCAGCGCCCCCTCCGAGGGCTCCCCCAAACCCCTGAGAACCCTCAGTGCCCCCGAGCCCAGCCAGAGCCCTCCTGGTTCCCCATGAGCCCCCCAAACCCCTCAGCGCCCCCTCTGAGGGCTCCCCCAAAGCCCTCAGCGCCCCCGAGCCCAGCCAGAGCCCTCCTGGCTCCCCCAAGCCCCTCAGGCTCCCTCAGCCGCACCACCGGGCCCCTGCAGCCCCCCCGGGCTCTCCCCACTCTCACCCAGCGCCGGGGCCCCGCCGCTCTCCCGCTTCCTGCCCTTCCCCTCCGCCTCCTCCTCCCGGGCGCTGCCCTTCCAGTCCCGCCAGGAGCTTGAGCAGCGTCTCCTGCGGGACTTTGCAGCCTCAGCCGCGCAGTTCGCCGTAAGCCGTGAGGCGCCAGGCCGGGTCCAGCCCCAGCGCCGCGGGGGTCCCAGCGCCGCGACCCGCCCGCCACCGCCGCCATCTTGGAATGCACGGGCCCGCCGAGCGCCGCCGCTGCCGATTGGCTGCGGGCCTGCCGTCGGCCGGCGCTGATTGGGCGAGCCGTGAGGGAGGCGGGCGCGGATTGGTGGGTTTGGAGAGGGAGGAGGTGGTGCGAGTGCTGGGCGGGGGCCTCATGGGGGTGTGAGAGGTGAGGAGAGCGGCGATTGGTCTGTGGGCGAAGGAGGCGCGGCTCACCTGAGAGAGGAGGAAACAGCGCGAATCGGCGGCGGGAAGCGCGCGAGGCGAGCGCTGATTGGTCAGACTGGCCGAGAAGGCGGGGCGCCGTGCGAAAGTGCGCGGGGATTGGCCGGACCCTCTGGGGGCGGAGCCGCTCCCATTGGGTGGGCGGGGCCGCGTCGTGGCCGGAAGCGGAAGTGCTGTGCAGGTGCCACCATGGCGGCCCCGGGGGCGGCGGACGGGGGAGGCTCCGGAGACTCCGCGGGGCCCGCGACTGGTGAGGGGGCACGGGCGGGGGCGGCCGGGGGGCAGCGGGGGCCCGGGCAGGGCCGGGGGGAGCCTGCGGGGCGGGGAATCCGGCTGGGGGGTGCGGGGGGCGCTGGGGGGCTGCGGGGTGAGGGGGGCTCTGGGGGGAAGGGGCAGAGCAGGGGGGGCCGCGGGGGGATCTGGGGGGTCCGGGGGATCCCGGGGATCTGGGGGGTGCTCTGGGGGGCTGGGGGCGGTTTTGGGGAGTTCCGGGGGCGCGGGGGTGTCAGGGGGGGTGAGGGGGGCTGGGGGCGTTTTCGGAAGTCCCCGGGATCTGGGGGTGTTGGGGGGTTTGAAGGATCTGGGGGTCTGGGGGCGGTTTTGGGGGGGCCCGGGGTGATCTGGGGGCATTGGGGGGGGTTTGGGGGGCGCTCTGGGGGTCTGGGGGCGGTTTTGGGGGGCGTGGGGCAGACGTGGCAGAGGGGTCATGGTTGGGCGGGGCTTTGGGGCAGATCCGGGGGGCTGTGAGGGGTGGGGGGGGACCCCAGGTGACCCCCGTGTCCCGGTGGGTGAAGTTCCCATCCTGTAGCGCCTGGGGGGGCTCCGGGGGGCTCAGCCTGGTGTCCCCCCGCCCCTCAGTGTCCCCTCAGTGTCCCCACAGTGTGAAGCTCCCATCCTGGGGGTGCCTGGGGGGGATCAGGGGAGGTTTAGCCCGGTGTCCCCCCTGTCCCTCAGTGACCCCAGTGTCCCCCCTCAGTGTCCCTGTGTGTGAAATGCGCCAGCCTGGGCGTGCTGGGGGATCTCAGGAGGGTTTAGCCCGGTGTCCCCCTGTCCCTCAGTGACAGCCAGGTGTCCCTTTAGTGTCCCTGTGTGTGGAGTGCGCCAGCCTGGGTGTGGCTGGAGGGGATCAGGGGGGCTCAGCCCAGTGTCCCCCTGTCCCTCAGTGACAGCCCTGTGTCCCTTTAGTGTTCCTGTGTGTGAAGTGCACCAGCCTGGGCGTGCTGGGGGATCTTAGGGGGGGTTTAGCCCGGTGTCCCCCTGTCCCTCAGTGGCCCGTCCCTGTCCCCGCAGTGTCCCTGTGTGTGAAGTGCGCCAGCCTGGGCGTGCCTGGGGAGGCTCAGCTCGGTGTCCCCACCCTTCAGTGGCCTGTCCCTGTCCCCACAGTGTCCCTGTGTGTGGAGTGCGCCAGCCTGGGCGTGCCTGGGGGGTCTCAGGGGGTCTCAGCCCAATGTCCCCCTGTCCCTCAGTGACAGCCCTGTGTCCCTGCAGTGTCCTGGTCTGTGGAGTGCGCCAGCCTGGGTGTGCCTGGGGGGGATCAGGGTGTCTCAGCTGGGTGTCCCCAGCCCTCAGTGTCCCGGTGTGTGAAGTGCACCAGCCTGGGTGTGCTGGGGGATCTTAGGGGGGGTTTAGCCCGGTGTCCCCAGCCCTCGGTGGCCCATCCCTGTCCCCACAGTGTCCCTGTGTGTGCAGTGCGCCAGCCTGGGCGTGCCTGGAGGGGATTAGGGAGGCTCAGGGTGTCTCAGCCCAGTGTCCCCAGCCCTCAGTGACCTGTCCCTGTCCCCGCAGTGTCCCGGAAGGTGAAGTACGCCAGCCTGGGTGTGCTGAGGGGTCTCAGGGTGTCTCAGGGTGTCTCAGCTCTGTGTCCCCACCCTCAGTAACCTGTCCCTGTCCCCGCAGTGTCCCGGAAGGTGAAGTACGCCAGCCTGGGCGTGCTGAGGTGTCTCAGGGGATCTCAGGGGGGTCTCAGGGGTCTCAGCCCGGTGTCCCCACCCTCAGTAACCCATCCCTGTCCCCGCAGTGTCCCGGAAGGTGAAGTACGCCAGCCTGGGCATGCTGAGGGGTCTCAGGGTGTCTCAGCTCAGTGTCCCCACCCTCAGTGACCCATCCCTGTCCCCGCAGTGTCCCGGAAGGTGAAGTACGCCAGCCTGGGCGTGCTGGTGCTGCAGAACGCGTCGCTGGTGCTCAGCATCCGCTACGTGCGCACCCTGCCCGGGGAGAGGTTCCTGCCCACCACGGCCGTGGTGATGGCCGAGGCCATGAAGGGCAGCGCCTGCCTGCTGCTGCTGCTGATCCAGCACCGGGGTGAGCATGAGGGGACAGTGGGGACATTGGGGACAATGGGGACACTGGGGCTGTGCCTGCTGCTGCTGCTGATCCAGCACAGGGGTGAGCATGAGGGGACAGTGGGGACATTGGGGACAGTGGGGACACTGGGGACACTGGGACATTGGGGCTGTGCCTGCTGCTGCTGCTGATCCAGCACCGGGGTGAGCATGAGGGGACATGGGGACAATGGGGACAATGGGGACATGGCCTCTGTGCCTGCTGCTGCTGCTGATCCAGCACCGGGGTGAGAGGGGACATGGGGACAATGGGGACAATGGGGACACTGGGGCTGTGCCTGCTGCTGCTGCTGATCCAGCACCGGGGTGAGAGGGGACATGGGGACAATGGGGACAATGGGGACACTGGGGACACTGGGGACATGGTGACACTGGGGACATTGGGGCTGTGCCTGCTGCTGCTGCTCATCCAGCACAGGGGTGAGCATGAGGGGACAGGACACTGGGGACACTGGGGACAATGGGGACATTGGGGGACAATGGGGACATTGGCTCTGTGCCTGCTGCTGCTGCTCCTCCAGCACCAGGGTGAGAGGGGACATTGGGGACAGTGGGGACACTGGGGACATTGGGGACAATGGGACATTGGGGACATTGGGGATAGTGGGGACAGTGGGGCTGTGCCTGCTGCTGCTGCTGATCCAGCACAGGGGTGAGCATGAGGAGACATTGGGGACAGTGGGGACACATTGGGGACACTGGGGACATGGGCTCTGTGCCTGCTGCTGCTGCTGATCCAGCACAGGGGTGAGCTGGGGACATGGGGACATTAGGGACACTGGGAACATTGGGGACACGGGGGACATTGGGGCTGTGCCTACTGCTGCTGCTCATCCAGCACAGGGGTGAGAGGGGACATTGGGGACACTGGGGACATTGGGGACACTGGGACATTGGGGACACTGGGGACAGTGGGGACAATGGGGACATGGGCTCTGTGCCTGCTGCTGCTGCTCATCCAGCACAGGGGTGAGCATGAGGGACACTGGCGACACTGGGGACATTGGGGACACTGGGGACATGGGGACACGGGGGACATGGGGACACTGGGGACATTAGGGACAGCAGGGACAGTGGGGACTTTGGGGACACTGGGGACATTGGGAACATGAGGGCTCTGCCTATTGGTGCTCATCCAGCACAGGGGTGAGCTGGGACAGGGGGACACTGGGGACATTGGGGGACACTGGGGACATGGGGACACAGGGGCTGTGCCTGATGCTCATCCAGCACAGGGGTAGGGACACTGGGAACATTGTGGGGACACCGGGGACAGCAGGGACACTGGGGACAGTGGGGGACATCGGGGACAGCAGGGACATTGGGGGACACTGGGGACACTGGGGGACATGGTGACACAGGGGACAGTGGGGACATTGGGGGACAGTGGGGACAACAGGGACATTGGGGGACACTGGGGACATGGTGACACTGGGGACAGTGGGGACACTGGGGACATTGGGGACATGGTGACACTGGGGACATTGGGGACAGCAGGGACACTGGGGGACACTGGGGACATTGGGGACACTGGGGACAGCAGGGTCACTGGGGGCACTGGGGACATGGTGACACAGGGGACACTGGGGACAGCAGGGACACTGGGGGACACTGGGGACATGGTGACACAGGGGACACTGGGGACAGCAGGGACACTGGGGAACACTGAGGACATGGTGACACAGGGGACACTGGGGACAGCAGGGACACTGGGGGACACTGGGGACATTGGGGACACTGGGGACAGCAGGGTCACTGGGGGACACTGGGGACATGGTGACACTGGGGACAGTGGGGACATGGCGGGGCCAGGGCCACCCCTGGCACTGTGCCATCCTCAGCTCTGAGGCAAGCACAGGCTGGGGGGTGGGGACACAATGGGGACACGAGGGACCAGGAGGGGACTGGGCAGGGGTCACACGGTGGGGACACTGGGGACATTGGAGGGATGCAGTGACGAGTGGCAGGGACCCGGGGGACACGAGGGGACACGGGGGGGGTGGCAGGGACGGAGTGGCCGTGGCCACGTCCCCGTGCTGAGCCCTGTCCCCGCAGGCAGCGTCCGGCAGACGGCGGTGACGCTGCACGAGGCCGTGGTGGGACAGTTTGGGGACACGCTGCGCCTGGCTGTCCCCTCCCTCATCTACACCCTGCAGAACAACCTGCAGTACGTGGCCATCTCCAACCTGCCCGCCGCCACCTTCCAGGTGTGACACGGGGACACCACCAGGGGGAGGTGGCACCTGGGGACAGCTGGGACACGGGAACAGCTGGGACATGGGGACAGGTGGCACCTGGGGACAGCTGGGACACGGGGACAGGTGGCACATGGGAGGAGGTGGCACTCAGGGGGAGGTGGCACTCAGGGGGAGGTGGCACTCAGGGGAGGTGGCACACAGAGGCAGGTGGCACATGGGGACAGCTGGCACACAGGGAGGTGATGAGCTTGGGGACCTTGGTGACTGTCACTGTGTCCCTGTGGCCGTGTTATTGTGACAGCCACAGTGCACTTGTCACCGTGTCCCTGTGACAGTCCCCATGTCCCCATGACAGTTATGGTGTCCTTGTAACAGTCACAGTGTCCCTGCCCTTGTGACAGTCACTGTGTCCCTGTGACAGTCCCCGTGTCCATGTGACAGCCAGGGTGTCCTTGTCCTTGTGCTCCTGTGACAATCACAGTGCACTTGTCACCATGTCCCTGTGACAGTCCCCATGTCCCTGTGACAGTTATGGTGTCCCTGTGACAGTCACAGTGTCCCTGCCCTTGTGACAGTCCCCGTGTCCCTGTGACAGTTATGGTGTCCCTGTGACAGTTATGGTGTCCTTGTGACAGTCACTGTGTCCCTGTGACAGTCACGGTGTCCCTGTGCCTGTGTCCATCTGACAGCCACAGTGTCCTTGTCCTTGTGCCCTTGTGACAGTCACCCTGTCCTTGTCCCCATCTCCCTGTGACAGTCCCCATGACCCTGTGACAGTCACCACCTCCTTGTCCCCCGTGTCCCTGTGACAGTCACAGTGTCCCCATCCTCACGTCCCTGTGACAGTCACCATGTCCTTGTCCCCAAGTCCCTGTGACAGTCATGGTGTCCCTGTGCCCATGTCCCTGTGACAGTCACCCTGTCCCTGTCCTTATGCCCTTGTGACAATGTCCAGGGTCCCTGTCCCTGATGTCCCTGCTGGTGACAGTGTCTGTGTCCCTGTGTCCCTGTGCCCACACCTGTGTCTGTGTCCCCCAGGTATCCCTGTCCCCGTGTCACCCTGTCCCTGCTGTCTGACATGCCAGCTGCAGATCCTGTCCCTGTCCCCACATGTCCCTGTCCCCGCAGGTGACGTACCAGCTGAAGGTGCTGTCCCTGTCCCCAGCTGACCCTGTCCCCATGTCCCTGTCCCCGCAGGTGACGTACCAGCTGAAGGTGCTGTCCCTGTCCCCACTGACTGTCCCCATGACCCTGTCCCCATGTCCCTGTCCCCGCAGGTGACGTACCAGCTGAAGATCCTGTCCCCATGCAGTCCCCACTGACTGTCCCCATGTCCCTGTGCCTGTCCCCACAGGTGACGTACCAGCTGAAGATCCTGTTCCTGTCCCCACTGACTGTCCCCATGACCCTGTCCCCATGTCCCTGTCCCCGCAGGTGATGTACCAGCTGAAGATCCTGTCCCCATGCAGTCCCCACTGACCCTGTCCCCATGTCCCTGTCCCCCTGTCCCCGCAGGTGACGTACCAGCTGAAGATCCTGTTCCTGTCCCCACTGACTGTCCCCATGACCCTGTCCCCATGTCCCTGTCCCCACAGGTGACGTACCAGCTGAAGATCCTGTTCCTGTCCCCACTGACAGTCCCCATGACCCTGTCCCCATGTCCCTGTCCCCGCAGGTGACGTACCAGCTGAAGATCCTGACCACGGCGCTGTTCTCGGTGCTGCTGCTGGGCACGGCGCTGTCGCGGCTGCAGTGGCTGTCGCTGGCGCTGCTGTTCGCGGGGGTGGCGCTGGTGCAGGCGGAGCAGGCCCGGGCCGTGCCGGCCGCGGGGGCGCTGCCGCCGTCCGCGGGCCCCGAGGGGCCGCCCCAGAGCTACGCCGTGGGGCTGGCGGCCGTGGCCGCCTCCTGCCTGTCCTCGGGCTTCGCCGGCGTCTACTTCGAGCGGCTGCTGAAGCGCTCGGGCGGCTCCATCTGGCTGCGCAACGTGCAGCTGGGCGCCGTGGGCACGGCCGTGGGGCTGGGCGCCATGCTGGCCGCCGAGGGCCCCGCCGTGGCCGCGCTCGGCTTCTTCTACGGCTACAACGGCGCCGTGTGGGCCGTGGTGGTGAACCAGGCGGCCGGGGGGCTGCTGGTGGCCGTGGTGGTGCGCTACGCCGACAACATCCTCAAGGGCTTCGCCACGGCGCTCTCCATCCTGGCCTCCACGGCCGCCTCGGCGCACCTGTTCGGCTTCCGGCCGCGCGCGCCCTTCCTGGCCGGCACCGCCATGGTGCTCGCCGCCGTGGTGCTCTACGGGCGGCCCCGCGGCCAGGCCGCCGCCCGCGGGCAGGACCCCGGCAAGTCAGTGGGGCCCTAGGGAGGGACGGACACGGGGACGCCGCGGGGACGGAGGGAGGGACGGGACGGACGGGGCCGCGAGCGGGGCGGGGAGACCCAGGTGAGGGGTGAGCAGGTGAGGGTGCCGAGGTGAGGGGTGAGCAGGTGAGGGGTGAGAAGGTGAGGGTGCCGAGGTGAGGGGTGAGCAGGTGAGGGGTGAGCAGGTGAGGGTGCTAAGGTGAGGAGGGGACCCAGGTGAGGGGTGCGCAGGTGAGGGTGCCCAGGTGAGGGGTGAGAAGGTGAGGGGTGAGAAGGTGAGGGTGCCAAGGTGAGGAGGGGACCCAGGTGAGGGGTGAGTAGGTGACAGTGCCCAGGTGAGGGGTGAGCAGGTGAGGGTGCCAAGGTGAGGGGTGAGAAGGTGAGGGCTCAGCAGGTGGCAGGATCTCATTAGGACTCATTAGTATGGTGGAGGAGCTTGGGGGTCCTCAGGGGTCAGCAGGTGAGGGGCAACAGGTGAGGGGAGCCAGGTGAGGGGCAGCAGGTGGCAGGGCCTCATTAGAGCTCATTAGTGCTCATTAAGGCTACTTAGGCTCATTAGCCTCATGAGAGTTCATTAGAGCTCGTTGGGCTCATTAGAACTCGTTAGGCTCATTAGGGCTCATTAGTATGGTGGAGGAGCTTGGGGGTTCTCAGGGATCAACAGGTGAGGGGCAACAGGTGGCAAGGCCTCATTAGAGCTCGTTAAGATTCATTAGAGTTCATTAGAGCTCATTAGACTCATTAATCTCGTTCGTATGGTAGAGGAGCTTGGGAGTCCTCAGGGGTCAGCAGGTGAGGGGCAGCAGGTGGCAGGGCCTCATTAGGCTCATTAGAGCTCATTAAGGCTCCTTAGGCTCATTAGAGCTCATTAAGGCTCGTGGGGCTCATTAGTATGGTGGAGGAGCTTGGGGGGTCCTCAGAGGTCAGCAGGTGAGGGGCAGCAGGTGGCAGGGCCTCATTAGGCTCATTAGGGCTCATTAAGGCTCATTAACCTCATTAGACTCGTTAGGATGATGGAGGAGCTGGGGGGTCCCCAGGGTCAGCAGGGGGGACCCCGATGTTGGCCTTGTTTGGGTGGTGGGGACTCGTTAAGGCTCATTAAGGACCTGCAGAGGCTCATTAGGGGATGGGGAGCTCATTAAGGCTCATTAGGGAGCTGCAGAGGCTCGTTAGGGGATGGGGAGTTCGTTAATGCTCGTTAATTGTTGGGGGCTCATTAAGGCTCATTGAGTGCTGGGGGATGCTGAGGTGAGATTAATGAGGCTAGAGGTTAACGAGGTCAGCAGGGTTAATGAGATCAGAAGTCAATGAGGTTAATGAGGTCAGCAGGGTTAATGAGATCAGAAGTTAATGAGGTTAATGAGGTCGGCAGGGTTAACAAGGTTAATGAGGTCAGTGGGAATAATGAGGTTAATGAAGGATCTCTGGGTTAATGAGGTCAGCGGAGTTAACGAGATCAGAGGTTAATGAGGTTAATGAAGGAGCTCTGGGTTCATGAGGTCTCCGGGGTTAATGAGATCAGAGGTTAATGAGGTCAGTGGGAATAACAAGGTTAATGAAGGAGCTCTGGGTTAATGAGGTCTCCGGGGTTAATGAGATCAGAGGTTAATGAAGGAGCTCTGGGTTAATGAGGTCAGCGGGGTTAATGAGATCAGAGGTTAATGAATGAGCTCTGGGTTAATGAGGTCAGCAGGGTTAATGAGATCAGAGGTTAATGAAGGAGCTCTGGGTTAATGAGGTCTCCGGGGTTAATGAGATCAGAGGTTAATGAAGGAGCTCTGGGTTAATGAGGTCAGCAGGGTTAATGAGATCAGAGGTTAATGAAGGAGCTCTGGGTTAATGAGGTCTCCGGGGTTAATGAGATCAGAGGTTAATGAAGGAGCTCTGGGTTCATGAGGTCAGCGGGGTTAACGAGGTCAGAGGTTAATGAAGGGTTAATGAGGGGCTCATTGGGACCCCGCCCCCCGGCCGGTGGGGGAGGGGCCGGATGTACAGATTTTGTAGGGGGGAGGGGCTGGGCGCGTTTTTAACGAGCTTTGGGGCTAATAAAGGAGGATTTGGTTAAAGCGCGTGTGGGGGGCACTAACACACTAACCCGGGGGGCTGGGAGCCATAGGGGACAGCATGGGATCCATGGGGGATGGATGGGATCCATGGGGGCGGGATGGGATCCATGGGGGACAGCATGGGATCCATAGGGGACAGCATGGGATCCATGGGGGATGGATGGGATCCATAGGGGATGGATGGGATCCATGGGGGACGGATGGGATCCATGGGGGACGGATGGGATCCATGGGGGCGGGATGGGATCCATGGGGGATGGATGGGATCCATGGGGGACGGATGGGATCCATGGGATCCATGGGGGCCAAATGGGATCCATAGGGGACTGCCCAGGGCAGCATGGGATCCATGGGGGACGGATGGGATCCATGGGGGCGGGATGGGATCCATGGGGGACGGATGGGATCCATAGGGGACAAATGGGATCCATAGGGGACTGCCTGGGATCCATGGGGGACGGATGGGATCCATAGGGGACTGCCCGGGACCTATGGGATCCATGGGGGATGGATGGGATCCATAGGGGCCAAATGGGATCCATGGGGGACGGATGGGATCCATAGGGGCCAAATGGGATCCATGGGGGCGGGATGGGATCCATGGGGGCCAAATGGGATCCATGGGGGACAGCATGGGATCCATGGGGGACGGATGGGATCCATGGGGGCGGGATGGGATCCATGGGGGACGGATGGGATCCATAGGGGCCAAATGGGATCCATGGGGGACAGCATGGGATCCATGGGGGACGGATGGGATCCATGGGGGACGGATGGGATCCATAGGGGACTGCCTGGGACCTACGGGATCCATGGGGGCCAAATGGGATCCATGGGGGCCAAATGGGATCCATGGGGGACGGATGGGATCCATAGGGGACGGATGGGATCCATGGGGGACAGCCCGGGACCTATGGGATCCATAGGGGAGGGATGGGATCCATAGGGGACAAATGGGATCCATGGGGGACGGATGGGATCCATAGGGGACTGCCTGGGACCTATGGGATCCATAGGGGACGGACGGGATCCATGGGGGTGGGATGAGATCCATAGGGGCCAGATGGGATCCATAGGGGACTGCCCGGGACCTATGGGATCCGTAGGGGACAAATGGGATCCATGGGGGACAGATGGGATCCATGGGGGATGGATGGGATCCATGGGGGCCAAATGGGATCCATAGGGGCCAAATGGGATCCATGGGGCAGGATGGGATCCATGGGGGACCTATGGGATCCATGGGGGCCGGATAGGATCCATGGGGGCGGGATGGGATCCATGGGGAACGGATGGGATCCATAGGGGACTGCCCGGGACCTATGGGATCCATAGGGGACTGCCCGGGACCCATGGGATCCATAGGGGACTGCCCAGGGCGGGATGGGATCCATAGGGGCCAGATGGGATCCATAGGGGACTGCCCGGGACCTATGGGATCCGTAGGGGCCAAATGGGATCCATAGGGGACTGCCCGGGACCCATGGGATCCATAGGGGACTGCCCAGGGCGGGATGGGATCCATAGGAGCCAAATGGGATCCATAGGGGCCAAATGGGATCCATAGGGGCGGGATGGGATCCATAGGGGCCAAATGGGATCCATAGGGGCTGGATGGGATCCATAGGGGCCAAATGGGATCCATAGAGGCCAAATGGGATCCATAGGGACCCTCCCGGCTGCCACAGGAACCACCCAGGGCCATACAGAATCTATAGGGGACTGCTTGGGGCCATACAGGATCCACAGGGAACCCCCTGCACCGTGTGAGATCCATAGGAACTGCCCAGGGCCCTATAGAATCCATAAGGGACCCTCTCCCCTGGGCCACATAGGATCCATAGGGGATCCCCCCAGGGCCATATGGGATCCCCCAGGGCTCTCCCAGCCCCCTCTGGAGCTCCCTGGGCCCTATAGGATCCATAGGGGACCCCCCCCAGGGCCATATGGGATCCCCCAGGGCTCTCCCAACCCCTGCAGACCCCTCTGGAGCTCCCAGGGCCCTATAGGATCCATAGGGGACCCCCCCCCAGGGCCATATGGGATCCCACAGAGCCTCTCCCAGCCCCCTCTGGAGCTCCCCGGGCCCTATAGGATCCATAGGGGATCCCCCCAGGGCCGTATGGGATCCCCAGAGCTCTCCCAGCCCCCTATGGAGCTCCCCGGGCCCTATAGGATCCATAGGGCCTCTCAGGGTCTCTCTCTCTTGCAGGTCTCCCAGCAAGGCCAAGGGCACCTGACGGCACTGAGCGACCCCGGGCCCTATAGAGCGACCCCCCCGGGCCCTATAGAGGCTGCCTGGGGCCCTATGGGGCGCTATAGGATCCATATGGACCCTCTATAGGGCCCTGTGCCTCCCCCGGGACCCCTCAGTCCCTACAGCTGCCATATGGACCTTCCCCATCATGGGGGCTATAGGGACAGCTCCCCCCAGTCCCTATAGAGGCCCATATGGACCCTTCTCCCCAGTTCCTATAGAGGCCATATGGACCCTTCCCCCCATCCCTATAGGGGCCATATGGATCCTCCCCCCCATCCCTATAGGGGCCATATGGACCCTCCCCAGTCCCTATAGGGGCCATATGGACCCTCCCCAGTCCCTATAGGGGCCATATGGACCCTCCCGCCAGTCCCTATAGGGGCCATATGGACCCTCCCCAGTCCCTATAGGAGGACTCAATTACACTCCTGGTCCCCATAGGAGCCCTATGGCCATGCCCCCCTCCCGGAGCCTATATGGGACCCCCCCCCAGGTCCCTATAGGGGCCATAGGGCCCCCCCGCGCGGGTTTGAGGTGAATTAAGAGGATTTTGGTCAAACCTTGGCTCCGCGCCATCGCCAGGGGGCGCCACCCCCACGACGCGTCCGCGCATGCGCCGCGTGGCACCGCCCTTCGCGCTCCCATTGGCCGTCCGGGAATGATTGACAGGAACCATCGAGGCGAGGGTTTATTGGTCCCAGAGCGGCCGCGCGGCGCCACTTCCGCCCGAGAAAGGGCGGGAAACCCCCCCGGAGCGGAAGTTGGGACCATCGAGAGGCGCTTCCGGCGGGGCGGAGCGGCCCCTCCGCGCGGGGCGGAGCGGCCGCGCTCTCTGTGGTGCCCGGTCCTCCCAGGCGCTCCCAGTTCCTCCCAGTTGCTCCCAGTGGCCTGGCAGGGCTCAGCGCAGCAGCCGGGCCAGCACCCAGCAGCCCAGCGTCACCCAGTGCTGGCCCAGTTCAGCTCGGACCACTTGCGCACGGTGTAGGCCATGCCGTAGCCCTGAGGGGGCGGGAGGGCGTCAGGGCGCTCCCGAGGGTGGGTGCGACCCCCAGAACTCGGGGGGCTCCGGGGGGCTCGGGGGTCCCACCTGCTCCTCCACGGCGTCCTCGGCCTCCACATCGAACAGGGCGCCCAGGTAGGACAGGTGGAACAGGGCCAGGGCGCCCAGAGCCCCGTTCAGAGCCCGCACCCACAGCGTCTGCAGGACCCCAAAAAACCCTCAGGGACCTCAAAAACCCTCCGTATTCAGAGCCTGCACCCACAGCGTCTGCGGGACCCCAAAAACCCTCAAGGATCCCATAACCCCTGCAGGGACCTCAAAAACCCTCAGGGACCCCCAAAAACCCTCCGTGTTCAGAGCCTGCACCCACAGCATCCGCGGGACCCCGAAAATACCATCAGGGACCCCCTAAATCCCCTCTGTTCACTGCTCACACCCACAGCATCTGCAGGGACCCAAAAATACCCTCAGGGACCCCCCAAACCCTAAGCCCCCATGTTCGGCTCTCGCACCCACAGCATATGCAGAACCCCAAAAATATGAGGGACCCCCCTAAACCCCTGAGTTAGTACCCCCCAAATCCCCCATGTTCACTGCTGACACCCACAGCATCCGTGGTACCCCAAACCCCCTCAGGGAGCCCCAAGGACCCCCCAGATCCCCCTGAGTACCTGCAGGAGCCCTGAGCCCTCCCCCAAAGCCCCTCAGAGCCCCCAGACCCTCTGCCCTCCCCCTGGGCCCCCCACCCAGGGGTCCCCCAAACCCCCATGCCCCCCTTTATCACCCCCAGAGACCCCCGGTGTCCCCGGCCTCACGTCCTTGTGGCGGTGGCTGCAGCGGGGGGGGCAGCGCTTGGACAGCACGCAGGCGTCAAAGATGGCGGCCAGGCGCTGCCTCAGGGCTGTGGGGAGGGTGGGGGTCAGCGAGGGACACGCCCACGGCAGGCCACACCCACTCAGAGCCACACCCACCAGCACCCAGACACTCAGAGCCACACCCATCACTGCAGGCCACACCCCCTCATAGCCACACCCATCACTGCAGGCCACACCCCCTCCTAGCCACACCCATCAGCACCCAGACACTCAGAGCCCCCACCCATCACTGCAGGCCACACCCCCTCATAGCCACACCCATCACTGCAGGCCACACCCCCTCATAGCCACACCCACCACCCAGACTGAAACAACCCTGCCCATCACTGCAGGCCACACCCCTTCATAGACTTGCCCATAATTGCAGGCCACACCCCCTTCATAGACACACCCCAACACTGCAGGCCACACCCACTTCATAGTCCCGCCCATCATCACCCAGACCCTCAGAGCCCGCCCATCATTGCAAGCTCCACCCACACCCTGCCCATCAATGCAGGCCCTGCCCATCTGTTATAGCCCCGCCCATCACTGAAAGCCACACCTCATTCATAGCCCCACCCACCAGCACCCAGACCCATCAGAGCCCTGCCCACCATTGTAAGCCCCACCCACACCCTCATCGCCCCGCCTATCATTGCAGACTCCTCCCACACCCTCTCAGCCCTGCCAATCACTGCAGGCCCCACCCACCCCTTCATAGCCCCGCCCATCACTGCAGGCCACACCCCTTCATAGCCCCACCCATCGTCACCCAGACCCTCAGAGCCCTGCCAATCACTTCAGGCCACACCCACACCCGCATAGCCCCACCCATCAGGACAGGCTCCACCCATACCCTCATGGCCTTGCTTATTCAGTGCAGGCCTCACCCACATCCTCATAGCCACGCCCACCCCAGCGGCTCCACATAGCCCCGCCCACCACTGCAGACTCCACCCACCCCTCATAGCCCTGCCCATCATGGCAGGCACCACCCACATCTTCATAGCCATGCCCATCTCTGCAGGCTCCTCCCACACCTCATAGTCCTGCCTATCACTGCAGGCCACACCCACACCCCATAGCCACGCCCATCACTGCAGGCAACACCCCCCAATAGCCCCACCCACCAGCACCAAGACCCTCATAGCCCTGCCCATCACTGTAGACCCCACCAGCCCACTCATAGCCCCGCCCATCACTGCAGGCTCCGCCCACACCCTCATAGCTCCGCCCATCAGCACAGGCTCCACCCACCCATCATAGCCCTGCCCACCATGGCCCAATACAGCAGGCTCCACCCACACCCTTAGCCCCGCCCAGCACCAATAGGCTCCTCCCACAACACTTGAAGCCCCACCTACTCTACTCAGGCCCCGCCCACACCTCACCCTCTATCACCACACTGCAGCCCCACCCACATCCCCAACCCCACCCACCTTTAGGCCACACCCACCTTTAAACCCCACCCACTCAGCCCCTCCCACCCGGCCCCGCCCCTTAAAGGGCCAGCGCTGACCGTGCTCGGCGTAGGTGATGAGGCCCAGGGAGAGCAGCACCGCGGCCAGGTGGAAACTGAGGCCCTGCCAGGGGGGACACCACAGCTTTGGGGGGGCTTGGGGGGGCTCTAGGGGGGCTTGGGGGGTCTGGGGGCTTTGGGGGGAGTTTTTTGGGGGATCCAATGGGTTTTGGAGGGGGGTCCCAGGCTGGACTGGGGGGACTCTGGGGGCTTTTGGGGTGTCTGGGGGGAGACCATGGGAGCTTTTGGGGTGTCTGGGGGGCTTTGGGGGGCTCCATGGGGGCTTTTGGGGTGTCTAGGGGGAATTGGGGGGGGGTCCAAGGGGCTTTGAGGGAGTTTGAGGGGCTTTTTAGGGGGTCCAGGGAGCTTTTTGGGGTCCAAGGGGGCTTTTGTGGAGTGGTCTGGGGGGCTTTTTGTGGGGCCAAGGGGGCTTTGGGGGAGTCCCCTGCTGGATTTGGGGGGGGGTCCAGGGGGCTTTTAGGGGGTCCAAGAGACTTTTGTAGGGGTCTGGGAGGATTTTGGGGGGGTCCAATGGGCTTTGGGGGTGTCCATGCTGGACTGGGGGGCCAAGGGGGCTTTTGGAGAGGGGTTGGGGGACTTTAGGGGGGGTCTGGGGGCTTTTGGGGGGGTCCCTGCTGGATTGGGGGGGTCTGAGGGGCTTTTGGGGGTGTCCCAGGCTGGATTGAGAGGATCTGGGGGGCTTTGGGGGGAGCTTTTGGGGGGTCCAATGGGTTTTGGAGGGGGTCCCAGGCTGGACTGGGGGGACTCTGGGGGGCTTTTGGGGTGTCTGGGGGGCCATGGGGGCTTTAGGGGGTCTAGGGGGCATTGGGGGGGGTTCAAGGGGCTTTGAGGGAGTCTGAGGGGCTTTTTAGGGGGTCCAGGGGGCTTTTTGGGGGGCCAGGAGGACTTTGGGGGAGGTCCAGGGGGCTTTTAGGGGGTCCAAGAGACTTTTGCAGAGGTCTTGGGGGATTTCTTGGGGTCCAAGGGGGCTTTGGGGGAGTCCCTGCTGGATTGGGGGGGTCTGAGGGGCTTTTGGGGAGGCTCTGAGGGGCTTTTGGGGGTGTCCCAGGCTGGATTGAGAGGATCTGGGGGGCTTTGGGGGGAGATTTTTGGGGGGTCCAATGGGTTTTGGAGGGGGTCCCAGGCTGGACTGGGGGGACTCTGGGGGGCTTTTGGGGTGTCTGGGGTGGGCCCATGGGGGCTTTAGGGGGTCCAGGGGGCTTTTTGGGGGGCCAGGGGGACTTTGGGGGAGTCCCCTGCTGGATTTGAGGGTGGTCCAGGGGGCTTTTAGGGGGTCCAAGAGACTTTTGTAGGGGTCTGGGAGAATTTTGGGGGGTCCCTGCTGGATTGGGGGGGTCTGAGGGGCTTTTGGGGGTGTCCCAGGCTGGACTGGGGGGACTCTGGGGGCTTTTGGGGTGTCTGGGGGGAGACCATGGGAGCTTTTGGGGTGTCTGGGGGGCTTTGGGGGGGTCCATGGGGGCTTTTGGGGTGTCTAGGGGGAATTGGGGGGGGGGTCCAAGGGGCTTTGAGGGAGTCTGAGGGGCTTTTTAGGGGGTCCAGGGGGGCTTTTTGGGGTCCAAGGGGGCTTTTGTGGAGTGGTCTGGGGGGCTTTTTGTGGGGCCAAGGGGGCTTTGGGGGAGTCCCCTGCTGGATTTGGGGGGGGTCCAGGGGGCTTTTAGGGGGGTCCAAGAGACTTTTGTAGGGGTCTGGGAAGATTTTGGGGGGGTCCAAGGGGGCTTTGGGGGTGTCCATACTGGACTGGGGGGCTCAAGGGGGCTTTTGGAGAGGAGCTGGGGGACTTTAGGGGGGGTCTGGGGGCTTTTGGGGAGGGTCTGAGGGGCTTTGGGGCTGTTTTTGGGGTGGTTTTTGGGGTGTTTTGGGGTCCCTCACGTGCAGCAGGGCGCTGGGGTGGTTTTGGGCTGTTTTAGGGTATTTTGGGGTGGTTTTGGGTTGTTTAAGGTACTTTGGGATGGTTTTGGGGGTGTTTTAGGGTATTTTGGGGTGGTTTTGGGATGGTTTTTAGGATGTTTTTAGGGTATTTTGGGGTGTTTTTGGGGGTCCCTCACGTGCAGCAGGGCGCCGGGGTGGTTTTGGGGTGTTTTGGGGGTGTTTTTGGGGTCCCTCACGTGCAGCAGGGCACTGGGGTGGTTTTGGGATGGTTTTTTAGGATGTTTTTAGGATGTTTTTAGGGTATTTTGGGGTGGTTTTGGGGTGTTTTTGGGGTCCCTCACGTGCAGCAGGGTGCTGGGGTGGTTTTGGGGTGTTTTTGGGGTCCCTCACGTGCAGCAGGGCGCTGGGGTGGTTTTGGGGTGTTTTGGGGTGTTTTTGGGGTGGTTTTGGGGTCCCTCACATACAGCAGGGCGCTGGGGTGGTTTTGGGGTGTTTTTGGGGCTGTTTTAGGGTATTTTGGGGTGTTTTTGGGGTGTTTTTTGGGGTCCCTCACGTGCAGCAGGGCGCTGGGGTGGTTTTGGGATGGTTTTTAGGATGTTTTTAGGGTATTTTGGGGTGTTTTTGGGGTCCCTCACGTGCAGCAGGGCGCTGGGGTGGTTATGGGATGGTTTTTAGGATGTTTTTAGGGTGTTTTTAGGGTATTTTGGGGTGGTTTTGGGGTGTTTTTGGGGTGTTTTTGGGGTCCCTCACGTGCAGCAGGGCGCTGGCTGCGTAGGTGCCCAGCACGGCGGCGAAGGTGCCCAGGCAGCGAGCGGTCTGGAACACGTCTGTGGGGACAGCGGGATGGACACCGGTGACACCGGGGACACTGGGGACAGCGGGATGGACACCGGTGACACAGGGACACTGGGGACAGTGGGATGGGACACCAGGGACACCAGGGACACCAGGGACACCAGGGACACCGGGGACACTGGGGACACCGGGATGGGACACCGGTGACACAGGAGACACCAGGGACACCAGTGTGGGACACCAGGGACACCGGGGACATCAGGGACACCAGAGTGGGACACCGGGATGGGACACCGGGGACACCAGGATGGGACACCAGGGACACCAGGATGGGACACTGGGGACACCAGAGCGGGACACCAGTGACACCAGTACGGGACACCAAGGACACCAGTGTGGAACACCAGTGACACCAGTGTGTGGCACCAGGGACACCAGTGACATCCGTATGGTACACCAGTGACACCACTGACACCAGTCACACCAGTATGGGACACCAGTAACACCACTGACACCAGTCACACCAGTATGGGACACCAGTAACACCAGTACAGGCCCCAGGGCTCCCCAGTTCCTCCCAGTGCCCCTCCCACTGTTCCAGTCCCTCCCAGTCCCCCCCAGTCCCCCCCAGTGTCCCCCCAGTGTCCCCAGTCCCCCCCAGTGTCCCCAGTCCCCCCCAGTGTCCCCAGTCCCCCCCAGTCCCCCCAGTGTCCCCAGTCCCTCCCAGTCGTCCCCAGTGTCCCCAGTCCCCCCAGTCCCCCCCAGTGTCCCCAGTCCCCCCCAGTCCCCCCAGTCCCCCCAGTCCCCCCCAGTGTCCCCAGTCCCCCCCAGTCCCCCCAGTCCCCCCCAGTCCCTCCCAGTGTCCCCAGTCCCCCCAGTTCCCCCAGTCCCCCCAGTGTCCCCAGTCCCCCCAGTGTCCCCAGTCCCTCCCAGTCCCTCCCAGTCCCCCCCAGTCCCTCCCAGTGTCCCCAGTGCTCACAGGTGTGCAGCCAGCGGGACATGGGCAGGTTCCAGTTTGTCACCACCTCGGCCATGGAGCGCGGCAGCTCCACCCGCAGGGGCCGGGACACAGCCAGGTCCCTGGGGACACACAGGGGACAGTGTGGGACACAGGGGACAGTGTGGGACACAGGGGGGACATAGGGACACAGGGACACACAGGGACAGGGTGTGACACACAGGGACACAGGGACAGTGTGTGACACAGGGGACAGTGTGGGACACAGGGACACACAGGGACAGTGTGTGACACACAGAGACACGGGACAGTGTGGGACACACAGGGACACACAGGGACAGTGTGGGACACAGGGGACACAGGGACAGTGTGGGACACACAGGGGACACAGGGACAGTGTGGGACACACAGGGACAGTGTGACACGGGACACACAGGGACAGTGTGTGACACACGGGGACACAGGGACAGTGTGGGACACAGGGGACACAGGGACAGTGTGTGACACACGGGGACACAGGGACAGTGTGGGACACAGGGGACACAGGGACAGTGTGTGACACACAGGGACACAGGGACACACAGGGACACACAGGGACACAGGGGACAGTGTGGGACACACAGGGACAGTGTGACACGGGACACAGGGGACAGTGTGTGACACCCAGGGACACAGGGGACAGTGTGTGACACGGGGACACAGGGACAGTGTGTGACACAGGGACAGTGTGTGACACACAGGGGACACACAGGGACAGTGTGACACTCTCAGTGTCACTTGGGGTGTAGGCAGTGTCACACTAGCAGTGTCACAGTGTCACACACAGGGGTCAGTGGTCACAGGGGTCAGTGTCACAGTGTCACAGTGTCACACAGTGTCACACAGTGTCCCAGTGTCCCCGTGTCCCCGTCCCTCACCAGTGCAGGTGCTCGTGGCGCTTGCTGTGCAGTCAGTGTCAGTGTCACAGTGTCACTCAGGGGTCAGTGCCAGTGTCACAGTGTCACAGTGTCACACACAGTGTCACACACAGTGTCACACACAGTGTCACAGTGTCACAGTGTCACACAGTGTCACACAGTGTCCCAGTGTCACCCAGTGTCCCACCCTCACCAGTGCAGGTGCTCGTGGCGCTCGCTGTGCAGTGTCACACACACAGGTCAGTGTCACAGTGTCACAGTGTCACACACAGTGTCACACACAGTGTCACACAGGGTCCCAGTGTCACCCAGTGTCCCTCACCAGTGCAGGTGCTCGTGGCGCTCACTGTGCAGTGTCACACACACAGGGGTCAGTGTCACACAGGGGTCAGTGTCACACAGTGTCACCCAGTGTCACCCAGTGTCACACAGTGTCCCTCACCAGTGCAGGTGCTCGTGGCGCTCGCTGTGCACTCAGTGTCACACACAGTGTCACCCAGTGTCACCCAGTGTCACCCAGTGTCCCACCCTCACCAGTGCAGGTGCTCGTGGCGCTCGCTGTGCACTCAGTGTCAGTGTCACACACACAGGTCAGTGTCACACAGGGGTCAGTGTCAGTGTCACAGGGGTCAGTGTCAGTGTCACACAGTGTCACACCCAGTGTCACACAGTGTCCCACCCTCACCAGTGCAGGTGCTCGTGGTGCTCGCTGTGCACTCAGTGTCAGTGTCACACACTCAGTGTCACACAGTGTCACAAGGGTCAGTGTCAGTGTCACACAGTGTCACAGGGCTCAGTGTCAGTGTCACCCAGTGTCACCCAGTGTCACCCAGTGTCCCACCCTCACCAGTGCAGGTGCTCGTGGCGCTCGCTGTGCCCTGACCCTGCCAGCGTGGCCGTGGCCTCGGACAGGAAGGCCACGAAGTAATTGCTGAAGTGGAAGGAGAGGGCGCTCTCGTAGGCACGGAGCCACCTGGGGACAGGGACAGGGACAGGGGACAGGGACAGGGGGACAGGGACAGGGACAGGGACAGGGGACAGGGGACAGGGACAGGGACAGGGACAGGGACAGGGGAGAGGGACAGGGGAGAGGGACAGGGGACAAGGACGGGGACAGGGGACAGGGACAGGGGACAGGGACGGGGACACAGGATGGGGGACAGGGACAGAGGACACAGGATGGGGGACAGGGACAGGGACAGGGGACACAGGATGGGGGACAGGGGACAGGGACAGGGGAGAGGGACAGGGACAGGGGACAGGGGAGAGGGACAGGGGACAGGGGAGAGGGGACAGAGAGAGGGACAGGGACAGGGGACAGAGAGAGGGACAGGGACAGGGGACAGGGACAGGGGACAGGGACAGGGACAGGGGACAGGGACAGGGGAGAGGGACAGGGGACAGGGACAGGGGATGGGGGACAGGGACAGGGGACAGGGACAGGGACAGGGGACAGGGGGGACACAGGGGGGTTTGGGGGTTTGTGTTTGGGGGGATGTCAGGGGTTTGGGGGCACAGGGGTCGTTTTGGGGAGTTTGAGGTTTGGGGGGACATGGGGGGGTTTGGGGTTGAATGGGGGAGTTCAGAGTTTGGGGGGATTTGGGGGAGTTCAAGGTTTGGGGGGGATTTGGGGGAGTTCAAGGTTTGGGGGGGATTTTGGGGAGTTCAGGGTTTGGGGGATTGGGGGGAGTTCAGGGTTTGGGGGATTGGGGGGAGTTCAGGGTTTGGGGGGGATTTGGGGGAAAATGGGGGAGTTCAGGGTTTGGGGGAGATTTTGGGGAAACAGAGGAGTTTGGGGTTTAGGGGAGATTTGGGGGGAATTGGGGGAGTTCAGGGTTTGGGGGATTTGGGGATTGGGGGGACATGGGGGGTTTGGGGGGATTTGGGGGAGTTCAGGGTTTGGGGGCGATTTTGGGGAAACAGAGGAGTTTGGGATTTGGGGGGGATTTGGGGGATGTGGGAGGTTTTGGGGGGGATTTGGGGGATGTGGGGGGGTTTGGGGGAGATTTGGGGGATATGGGAGGTTTTTGGGGGGGATGTGGGGGGGATTTGGGAGCCAGAGAAGGGATTTGGGGGAGGGGACACCCACACTTTAGGGTGCCACCCCCATCTCCTGTCCCCTCCATGTCCCCACCCCATCCCTGACCCCCCCTGTGACCCCTGGGCTCCCCTTCCCAGGGACCCCAAATCCCCTCGGGCTCCCCCAAATCCCCTCGGGCTCCCCCAAACCCCTTCCCCATCCCTAAGGGCCCCAGTTCTGTCCCACTCCCACCCTGGGAGCCCCAAACCCCTCCTGGGACCCCCTAAATCCCCCCAAATTCCCCCAATCCCCTCCAGGCTCCCCCAAAATCCCCCCAGACCCCTCCTGGGGCCCCCAAATCCCCCCCAAATTCCCCCAAACCCCTCCAGGCCCCCCAAAATCCCCTCAAACCCCTCTTGGACACCCCAAACCCCTCCTGGGACCCCCAAATCCCCCCCAAATTCCCCCAATCCCCTCCAGGCTCCCCCAAAATCCCCCCAGACCCCTCCTGGGACCCCCCCAAATCCCCCCCAAATTCTCCCAATCTCCTCCAGGCTCCCCCAAATCGCCCCAAACCCCTCCTGGGGCCCCCAAATCCCCCCCAAACCCCCCCAATCCCCTCCAGGCTCCCCCAAACCCCTCCTGGGACTCCCAAATCCCCCCCAAATTCCCCCAATCCCCTCCAGGCTCCCCCAAACCCCTCCAGGCCCCTTCTGGGACCCCCCCCAAATCCCCCCCAAATTCCCCCAAACCCCTTCTGGGACCCCCCCAAATTCCCCCAAACCCCTCTTGGCCACCCCAAACCCCTCCAGGCCCCCCAAATCCCCCCCAAATCCCTCCTGGGACCCCCCTAAATCCCCCCCAAATGGCCCCAATCCCCTCCAGGCTCCCACAAACCCCTCCAGGCCCCCCAAAATCCCCCCAGACCCCTCCTGCACCCCCCAAATTCCTCCTGGACCCCCCAAACCCCTCTTGGCCACCCCAAACCCCTCCTGGGACCCCCCAAATCCCCCCCAAATGGCCCCAAACCCCTCCTGGGCTCCCCAAAATCCCCCCAAACCCCTCCTGGGCTCCCCCAAATCCCTCCAGGCCCCCCAAATCCCCCCAAACCCCTCCTGGGACCCCCCCAAATCCCCCCCAAATCCCCCCCAAACCCCCCAATGCCCTCACCTGGCCAAGACGCTCCTGGGCAGCACCGGGGGAACAGAAATGTCAGTGAGGGGGGGCTGGGGGTCCCCAAGGGATTTTGGGGGTCCCTGAGGAGGGTTTGGGGTCCCCCAGAGCACATTCAGGGGTCCCCACCGAGGCTCAGGGGCCCTGAGGGGTTTGGGGGCTCCTGGAAGGGTTTTGGGGTTCATGAAAGGGTTTGGGAGTTCCTGGAAGGGTTTGGGGTCCCTGAGGGGTTTTGGGGTCCCTGAGGGGTTTGGGGGCTCCTGGAAGGGGTTTGGGGTTCCTGAAAGGGTTTGGGGTCCCTGGGGGGTTTTGGGGTCCCTGAGGGGTTTTGGGGTCCCTGGGGGGGTTTGGGGTCTCCTGAAAGGGTTTTGGGGTCTCTGAGGAGTTTGGGGGCTCCTGGAAGGGTTTTGGGGTCCCTGAGGGGTTTTGGGGTCCCTGAGGGTTTTGGGGGCTCCTGGAAGGGTTTTGGGTCCCCGGGGGGATTTGGGGGTCCTGGAAGGGTTTTGGGGTCCCAGGGCAGTTTGGGGGGGATTTGGGGGGATTTCTGGGGGATTTCTGGTGGAATATGAGGGGGATTTTGGGGTGTCCTGGGGGGATTGGGGAGAATTTTAGAAGGGATTTGGGGGGATTGTGGGGGGGATTTTGGGGTGATTTTGGAGGGGATCCTGGGGGCATCTTGGGGGGATTTTGGAGAGGATTT
The DNA here is from genome assembly GCF_020745825.1 of Agelaius phoeniceus. NCBI lineage: Eukaryota > Metazoa > Chordata > Aves > Passeriformes > Icteridae > Agelaius > Agelaius phoeniceus. Next base: position 13,681 of record NW_026531237.1, on the reverse strand, counting down.
GAGAGGAATTTTGGGTGAATTTTGGTGGAATTTAGGGGATTTTGGGAGGGGATTTTGGGGGAATTTGAGAGGGATTTTGGGTGAATTTTGGTGGAATTTGGGGGATTTTGGGAGGGGATTTTGGGGGGGTTTTGAGATGGATTTTGGGAGGATTTGAGGGAATTTGAGAAGGATTTTGGGGGAATTTTGGGAGGGATTTTGGTGGGATTTGGGGGGATTTTGGGAGAGATTTTGGGAGGGATTTGGGGGATCTTGGGAGGAATTTTTGAGTGAATTTTTGGGGTATTTTGTGGGCTATTTTGGGGGTATTTGGGGTATTTTGGGGGGTATTTTGGGGGGTATTTTGGGGATATTTTAGGGGTATTTTGGGGGTATTTTGGGGATATTTTGGGGGTATTTTGGGGGGTATTTTGGGGGTATTTTGGGGAGTATTTTGGGGAGTATTTTGGGGGTATTTCGGGGGTATTTCGGGGGGATTTTGGGGATATTTTGGGGGGATTTGGGGGGTATTTTGGGGGTATTTTGGGGGGATTTTGGGAGTATTTTGCAGGGTATTTTGGGGGGTATTTTAAGGGTATTTTGGGGGTATTTTGGGGGGTATTGGGGGGTATTTTGGGGGGGATTTTGGGGAGTATTTTGGGGGTATTTGGGGGGTATTTCGGGGGATTTTGGGGATATTTTGGGGGTATTTTGGGTGGTATTTTGGGGGGCATTTCTGGGGTATTTTGGGGGATATTTGGGGGGTATTTTGCGGGTATTTTGCGGGGCAATTTGGGGGGGTATTTTGGGAGGGGGTTTAGGGCATATTGGGGGGTATTTTGGGGGGTATTTGGGGGTTTTTTGGGGGTATTCTGGGGGTATTTTGGGGGGATTTTGGGGGGATTTTGGGGGGATTTTGATGGTATTTTGGGGGATATTTTGCGGTATTTTGGGGGGATTTTGGGGGGACTTTGATGGTATTTTGGGCGGTATTTTGGGGCGATTTTGGGGATATATTGGGGGGATATTTTGGGGTATTTTGGGGGGATTTTGGGAGTATTTGGGGGGTATTTTCGGGGTATTTTGGGGGGTATTTTGGGAGGTATTTTGGGGGGATTTTGGGGATATTTTGGGGGTATTTTGGGGGGTATTTTTGGGGTATTTTGGGGCGATTTTGGGGTCCCACCTGCGCAGGGCCCGTGCCCCATAGAGGGGCAGCAGGCTGGAGAACAGGAACGGCGCCAGGCAGGTGCTGACCAGGAGGCAGAGCAGGGCCAGGCCCAGGCTGCGCAGCCCCTTCCGTGCCCAGGCTGCGCTCTGGGGGGACAGCGGCTCAGGACAGACACACGGACAGACACGGGGACACCCCCAAATCCACTGACAGACACACGGACACGCACGGGGACACCCCAAATCCACAGGGACAGACACACGGACACGCACGGGGACACCCCGAACCCACACAGACACACAGACAGACACACGGACAGACACGGGGACACCCCGAACCCACAGGGACAGACACACGGACACGCACGGGGATACCCCCAAATCCACAGAGACAGACACACGGACAGACACAGGGACAGACACAGGGACACCCCCAAACCCCCACATGGACACCCCAAAGCCCCACATGGACACCCCCAAACCCCCACAGGCACCCCCAAATCCACAGACACACGGACACGCACAGGGACACCCCCAATCCACACAGACACACACAGGGACACCCCAAACCCACACGGACACCCTCAGACCCCCACAGACACACGGACACACACGGGGACACCCCAAACCCACACACACACACACAGGGACACCCCAAACCCCCACAGACACCCCCAAACCCACAGACACCCACAGGGACACCCCAAACCCCCACAGACACCCCCAAACCCACAGACACCCACAGGGACACCCCAAACCCCCACAGACACCCCCAAACCCACAGACACCCACAGGGACACCCCAAACCCCCACAGACACCCACAGGGACACCCCAAACCCCACAGACACCCCCAAAATCCACTGACACCCACAGGGACACCCCAAACCCCCACAGACACCCACAGGGACACCCCAAACCCACAGAGACACCCCCAAATCCACTGACACCCACAGGGACACCCCAAACCCCCACAGACACCCACAGGGACACCCCAAACCCACACAGACACCCCCAAATCCACTGACACCCACAGGGACACCCCAAACCCCACAGACACCCACAGGGACACCCCAAACCCACACAGACACCCCCAAATCCACTGACACCCACAGGGACACCCCAAACCAAATCCCCATCACTGACACCCCCAAACCCACAGGGACCCACCCCAATTCCACCCAAATCCCAATTTTTTCCCCATTATCCCCATTTTTCTCTGTTTTTTCCCTGTTTTTCCCCCACTATCCCAGTTTTTTCCCATTTTTCCCTGTTTTTCCCTATATTCCCCATTATCCCATTTTTTTCCCTGTATTTTCCCTGTTTTTCCCCCATTACCCCGTTTTTCCCCCATTATCCCCATTTTCCCTGTTTTTTCCCATTTTTCCCCCATTATCCCTGTTTTTCCCCATTTTTCTGTTTTTCCCCCATAATCTTGTTTTTCCCTGTTTTTCCCCCATTATCCCTGTTTTTCCCTGTTTTTCCCCAATTATCCTGTTTTTTCCTTGTTTTTCCCCACTATTCCCCATTATCCCCGTTTTTTCCCTGTTGTTCCCTTTTTTCCCCCATTATCCCCATTCTTCCCTTTTTTCCCCCCATTATCCCTGTTTTTCCCCATTTTTTCCCATTTTTCCCCCATTTCCCCCATTTTTCCCCCACTATCCCATTTTCCCCCATTATCCCCATTTTCCCCATTTTTTCCCTGTTTTTTCCCATTTTTCCTCCATTATCCCCGTTTTTTCCCCATTATCCCATTTTTCCCCATTATCCCCATTTCTCCCCCATTATCCCCATTTTCCCCATTTTTTCCCCATTTTCCCCATTTTCCCCCCATTATCCCCATTTTTCCCCCATTATCCCCATTTTTCTCTGTTTTTTCCCATTTTCCCCCATTTTCCCCCATTTTTCCCCATTATCCCCTACCAGGGGCCGTCCCTCCACGGCTCTCAGGCAGCTCCCAAAGGGCTCCCAGGGCCCGAACCCCACGGAGCCGGGGGAGCACAGGAACCCCCGCACCTGCCCAACCCCATTTCCCCAAATCCCCGTTTTTTTCCCATTTTTCCCCCATTATCCCATACCAGGGGCGGTCCCTCCACGGCTCTCAGGTAGGTCCCAAAGGGCTCCCAGGGCCCGAACACCACGGAGCCGGGGGAGCACAGGTACCCCCGCACCTGCCCAACCCCATTTCCCCATTTTTCCCCATTTTTCCCCATTTTCCCCATTATCCCATACCAGGGGCGGTCCCTCCACGGCTCTCAGGTAGGTCCCGAAGGGCTCCCAGGGCCCGAACACCACGGAGCCGGGGGAGCACAGGTACCCCAGCACCTGGGCGGGGCTGGGCTCGGCCCCGCCCGCCGCCCGGTCCAGGTCAAAGCCCAGCGACACGGCCTTCATGGCCACCACCATCTGCGCCCCTGCGGCACCGCCACCGCGTCAGGGGCACCCCGACAGCCGGGGGACCCCGACAGCCGGGGGGAACCCGACAGCCGGGGGGACCCCGATATCCGGGGGGGAACCCAATATCCGGGGAGGAACCCAGTATCCGGGGGGAACCCAATATCCGGGGGGAACCCAATATCCGGGGAGGAACCCAATATCCGGGGGGGAACCCAGTATCCGGGGGGGGAACCCAATATCCGGGGGGACCCCGATATCCGGAGGGAACCCAATATCCGGGGAGGAACCCAATATCCGGGGGGGAACCCAATATCCGGAGGGACCCCGATATCCGGAGGGAACCCAATATCCGGGGAGGAACCCAATATCCGGGGAGGAACCCAATATCCGGGGGGACCCCGACATTGGGCACGCCAATATCCGGGGGGGAACCCAGCATCGGGCACCCCAATATCCGGGGGGACCCCGATATCCGGGGGGGAACCCAACAATATCCGGGGGGGAACTCAATATCCGGGGGGAAACCCAATATCCGGGGGGAACCCGACATTGGGCACCCCAATATCCAGGGGGGAACCCAATATCGGGCACCCCAATATCCGGGGGGGAACCCAGCATCGGGCACCCCAACATCGGGGAAACCCCAGTATCAAGGGGGATCCCAATATCCGGGGGGACCCCAATATCCGGGGGGGAACCCAACATCGGGGGAGACCCCAATATCCGGGGGGAACCCAATATCCGGGGGGGACCCCGACATTGGGCACCCCAATATCTGGGGGGACACCAATATCCGGGGGGGAACCCAATATCCGGGGGGACCCCAATATCCGGGGGGACCCCGACAGCCGGGGGGACCCCAATATCCGGGGGGGAACACAATATCGGGCACTCCAATATCCAGGGGGGAACCCAACATCGGGGGGGACCCCAATATCCGGGGAAACCCAATATCCGGGGGGGGGAACCCAATATCCGGGGGGGAACCCAATATCCGGGGGGACCCCGACATTGGGCACGCCAATATCCGGGGGAAACCCCAAATCAGGGGGGAACCCAATGTCAGAGGGGAGCCCGACATCAAGGGGGACCCAGCATCGGGGGGGACCCAGCATCGGGGGAAACCCCAGTATCGGGGAGGACCCCAATATCCGGGGGGGAAACCCAATATCCGGGGGGACCCCGACATTGGGCACGCCAATATCCGGGGAGACCCCAATAGCCGGGGGAACCCAATATCCGGGGGGACCCCAATATCCGGGGGACCTGGGGGGGTCCTGGGGTCTCACCTCTCATCTTGTGCCACGTGACCGTGTCCACCATGTGCAGCTCCCTGGGGGAGGGGCTCCCAGTCACTCCCAGTTCAATGCCATCAACCCCCCAGTTCATCCCAGTGCCCCCAAATCCCTTCCCAGTCACTCCCAGTTCAATGCCATCAACCCCCCAGTTCATCCCAGTGCCCCCAAATCCCTTCCCAGTCACTCCCAGTTCAATGTGCCCAACCCCCAGTTCATCCCAGTGCCCCTCATGCCCCCCCAGACCCCATCCCAGTGCCCTCCCCGTGCCCCCAACCCCTCTCCCAGTGCCCTCAATCCCCTCCCAGTCCCTCCCAGTCTCTCCAGTGCCCTCCCAGTGCCCCCAGTTCCCCTCCCAGTGCCCCCAGTTCCCCTCCCAGTGTCCCCCCAGTCCCTCCTAGTGCCCCCAGTTCCCCTCCCAGTGTCCCTCCCAGTGCCCCATACCCCATGAGCAGGTAGCTGAGGCTGGCCAGGGCCAGGTAGAGCCCCCCAGACCCCGTCCCAGTGCCCCCAGTCCCTTCCCAGTGCCTCCAGTTCCCCTCCCATTGCCCCCCCCAGTGCCCTCCCAGTTCCCTTCCAGTGCCTCCAGTTCCCCTACCAGTCCCTCCCAGTCTCTCCAGTGCCCTCCCAGTGCCGTCCCAGTGCCCCCAGTCCCTCCCAGTCCCTCCCATTGCCCCCCAGTCCTTCCCAGTGCCCCCAGTTCACCTCCCAGTCCCTCCCCCAGTTCCCCTCCCAGTCCCTCCCAGTGCCCCCGGTTCCCCTCCCAGTGCCCCCAGTTCCCCTCCCAGTGCCCTCCCAGTCCCTCCCAGTGCCCCCAGACCCTGTCCCAGTCCCCCCCAGTCCCTCCCAGTCCCCCCAGTGTACCCAGCTCCCCATACCCCATGAGCAGGTAGCTGAGGGCGGCCAGGGCCAGGCAGAGGCCGCGGTGGGCGCGGGCCCGGCTCAGCAGCAGGGTGAGCACGCAGAGCCCGCTCAGCAGCGCCACCCACAGCGCCTGGGCCCCGAAGAAATGGTGCAGGGCCAGGAGCCCCCCGCCGCCGCTCCTGCGTGCTTCCCGCCCCGGGGCAGCGCTGAGAGACACGGACGGGGTCAGGGGGCACCCCCAAACCTGGTACCACCCCCAAACCCTGGGGATCCATCAACCCCAAACCCCGGGGATCCATGAACCCCGAACCGGGCAATGCCCCCAGAGCCCGGGCATCCATCAACCCCAGAGCCTGGGGATCCATGAACCCCAAACACGGGGATCCATGAACCCCAAACCCCGGGGGTCCATGAACCCCAAACTCGGGGATCCCTGAACCCCCAAACCCCGAACTGGGGCCAGGAGCCCCGCAGCTGCTGCCCCCATGTGCTTCCCGCCCCGGGGCAGCGCTGAGAGACACGGACGGGGGTCAGGGGGTGCCCCCAAACCTGGTACCACCCCCAAACCCCGGGGATCATGAACCCCGAACTGGGGCCTGGAGCCCCCCAGCCGCCGCTCCCGCGTGCTTCCCGCCCCGGGGCAGCGCTGAGAGACAGACGGGGGTCAGGGGGTGCCCCTAAACCGGGCAATGCCCCCAGAGCCCGGGCATCCATCAACCCCAAACCCCGGGCACCCCCAAACCTGGTACCACCCCCAGAGCCCGGGGATCCATCAACCCCAGAGCCTGGGGGTCCATGAACCCCAAACCCCGGGATCCCCGAACCCCAAACCCCAGGATCCATGAACCCCAAACCCAGGGCACCCCCAAACCTGGTACCACCCCCAGAGCCCGGGGATCCCCGAACCCCAAACCCCGGGAATCCCCGAACCCCAAACCGGGCAATGCCCCCAGAGCCCGGGCATTCATCAACCCCAGAGCCTGGGGATCCATGAACCCCAAACCCGGGGATCCATGAACCCCAAACCCCGGGGGTCCCCAAACCCCGGGGGTCCATGAACCCCAAACCTCGGGGATCCCTGAACCCCAAACCCCGAACTGGGGCCAGGAGCCCCGCAGCTGCTGCCCCCATGTGCTTCCCGCCCCGGGGCAGCGCTGAGAGACACGGACGGGGGTCAGGGGGTGCCCCCAAACCTGGTACCACCCCCAAACCCGGGGGATCCCTGAACCCCAAACCGGGCAATGCCCCCAGAGCCCGGGCATTCATCAACCCAGAGCCTGGGGATCCATGAACCCCAAACCCGGGGATCCATGAACCCCAAACCCCGGGTATCCCTGAACCCCAGAGCCCGGGGATCCCTGAACCCCAAACCCCAGGGATCCCTGAACCCCAAACCCCGGGGATCCCTGAACCCCAAACCCTGGGGGTCCCCGAACCCCAAACCCCGGGCACTCCCATACCTGGTACCACCCCCACCCTGAGGGTCCCTGAACCCCCAAAGCGGACGCTGCTCCTACACCCCGGGGATCCCTGAACCCAAAACCACCCCAAACCCCAGAAATCCCCTCACCTGAGAGCCCAGGGGTCCCCTCACCCAAACCTGGCAATGTCCCCACACCTGGGGGTCCCTGAACCCCAAACTGGGCACTGCCCCCACCCTGAGGGTCCCTGAACCCCAAACTGGACACTGCCCCCATCCTGGGGGTCCCTGAACCCCAAACTGGACACTGCCCCCAGACCTTGGGGGTCCCTGAACCCCAAACTGGACACTGCCCCCATCCTGGGGGTCCCTGAACCCCAAACTGGGCACTGCCCCCACCCTGAGGGTCCCTGAACCCCAAACTGGGCACTGCCCCCACCCTGAGGGTCCCTGAACCCTAAACTGGGCACTGCCCCCACCCTGAGGGTCCCTGAACCCCAAACTGGGCACTGCCCCCACCCTGAGGGTCCCCTGAACCCCAAACCGGGCACTGCCCCCAGACCTTGGGGGTCCCTGAACCCCAAACCGGACACTGCCCCCACCCTGAGGGTCCCTGAACCCCAAACTGGGCACTGCCCCCAGACCTTGGGGGTTCCCTCACCTGAAAGCCCAGGGATCCCCGAACCCCAAACCCGGCAATGCCCCCACACCCTGGGGGTTCCTGAACCCCCAAACTGTGCAGACCCCTGAACTCAAAACTCCCAGGGGTCCCTGAACCCCAAACCGGACACTGCCCCCCACACCCCGGGGGTCCCCTCCAACCTGGGGATCCCCTCACCCAAAACCGGCAATGCCCCCAAACCCCGGGGGTCTCTGAGCCTGAAACCCCGGGGGTCCCCTCAACCCAAACCCGGTAACACCCCCACACCCTGGGGGTCCCTGAACCCAAACCCAGCAACGCCCCCAAACCCCGGGGGTCCCCTCACCCCAAATTCCGGGGGTCCCCTCACCCAAACTGGGAACATCCCCACATCCCGGGGGTCCCTGAGCCCAAAACCCGAGGGTCCCCGAACCCCAAACCGGACACTGCCCCCACACCCCGGGGGTCCCCCAAACCTGAAACCCCCGGGGGTCCCTGAACCCCAAACCCCGGGGATCCCCCCCACCCAAACCCAGCAACACCCCCACATCCCAGGGTCCCCAAACCCCCAAACCAGGGTGTCCCCCCACCCAAACCCAGCAACACCCCCCACATCCCGGGGGTCCCCAAACCTGAAAACGCCAGGTGCCCTTCACCCAAAACCCGGAACACCCCCAAAACCCAGGGGTCCCCTCACCTGAAACCCTGGGAACACCCCCAGACCCCGGGGTGCCCCTCACCCAAACCCGGGAACACCCCCAGACCCTGGTGGTCCCCTCACCCAAACCGGGAACACCCCCAGACCCCTGGAACCTCCTGGACCCCCTCGGGCCCCCGGAACTCCCCAGAGCCTCGGAAGCCCCCAGAGCCCCGGTTCCCCCCCAGATCCCTGTATGTGCCCCCATCCCTCCGGCCTGCCCAGACCCCGGAACCCCCCGGAACCTCCCGGGTGTCCCCCACCCCTCCGGCCTGCCCAGGGCCCCGGTTCCCCCCGGTGTCCCCCCGTCCGGCCCCACTCACGCAGTCGGTGCAGCAGCCGCGCCCCCAGGCAGAGCAGCAAGCAGCGGCCAGAGCTGGGCCAGGCCCTGGCGCGCCGTGGGCACCACGCAGCCGGGCAGCACCTGCGCCGCGAACTCTCGCGGAGGCAGCGCCGACATCCCGACCCGAGCGGGGTTCGCTGCGTGCGAGGACCCCAAAAAAAACCCCAAAAAGACCCCAAAAAAAGCCCCAAATCCCCCCAAATCCCCCGCCCGCGCCTCGCCCGGCGCTGCCGCCCGCCCGCCTGAGGGGAAAGGGGCGGGGCCCCCGCGCCCACCAATCAGCACCCGCCGTCCCGCCCCGCGCGGCGGCGCTGACCAATCAGAGCGCAGCGCGGCAAATGGCGGCGCGCGACGGGGCGGCCGTTGCCAAGGGCGGGGCGCGGTTGCCGGGGAGCGGGGGATGCCGGGGAGGCGGGGCCTGGTTGCTAAGGGGCGGAGCTCTGTTGCTATGGGCGGGGCCTCGTTGCCGGGGATCTGACCCGTGTTGCTAGGGTCCGTCGCGTTGCTAGGGGCGGGGCCTGACCGGGTTGCTAGGGGCGGGGTTTGATGGGATGCAGCGACGGATGTTAGGGGCGTGGCCTGTTGCCAGGCAGCGCGTTGCTAGGGGCGGGGCCTGCTTGCTCACAGCGGCGCGCTATTGGCTGTTGCCAGGGCTGGTTGTCAGGGGCGGGGGCCTATCGCCATGGCAACCAGGTGCGGCGGGCTCGGCGCGGGGCAGTGTGGGGCGGTGGAGGCCCGGGCCGGCCCACAATGCCCCGCGGCATGGAGCAGTACATCGTGCTGGGCCGCATCGGGGAGGGCGCGCACGGCGTCGTGTTCAAGGCCAAGCACCGCGAGGTGGGGCCGGGGGCTGGCTCGGGGGCTCGGGGTCGGTAACGCGGCCCGGCGGGCCTCCCTGACCCCCCCCGTGTCCCCCCAGACCGGGGAGCTGGTGGCCCTCAAGAAGGTGCCGCTGCGGCGCCCCGAGGAGGGGCTGCCCCCACAGACCCTGCGCGAGATCAAAGCCCTGCGCGAGATGGAGGCGCACCCCCATGTGAGTGACCCCACATCCGGGGGCTTCCCGAGTCCCTGGTGCTCCCCCTTAGTCCCTGTTGTCCCCCCATAGTCCCTTGTGCCCCTTCCCGAGTCCTTGGTGCCCCCCGAGCTCATCTCGGTGCCCCCCCCGCAGTCCTGGTGTCCCCATACGGCTCCCCCGTGTCCCCCAGGCCGCCTGTCCCCCCAGCTCAGGGTTCCCCCTTCTCTAGGGTCCCCGTGTCCCCTTGGTGTCCCCTCCCGCAGCTGAGCCCGCTCCAATCCCGGTGTCCCCCGAGGTGTCACCGTCCCTACGTCCCCTCCAGGTGTCACTGTCCCCGGTGTCCCCCGTGTTCTCCGTGTCCCCGCCGATGTCGCTGCTGCATCTCCCATTGTTGTCCCACTGTTGTCCCCCCACTGTCCCTGCAGGTGATCCAGCTCCAATCTCGGTGTCCCCCCTGGTGTCACTGTCCCTTGTGTCCCCAGTGTTCATGATGTCCCTTGCTTGATGTCCCTACTGCTGTCCCTGCTGTCCTCCCAGGTGTCACTGTCCCAAGGTGTCACTGTCCCCCCCGCTGTCCCCTGATGTCCCCATTGCTGTCCCCACAGGTGATCCGGCTCCGTGCCGCCTTTGCCCAGGGCCCCAGGTGTCATTGTCCCAGGTGTCACTGTGTCACTGTCAGTGTCCCTGATGTCCCCATTGCTGTCCCCCGCAGGTGATCCGGCTCCGTGCCGCCTTTGCCCAGGGCCCTGCCGTGGTTCTGTCCCAGGTGTCACTGTCCCAGGTGTCACTGTCACTGTCACTGTCCCCCTGCTGTCCCCATCGCTGTCCCCGCAGGTGATCCGGCTCCGTGCTGCCTTTGCCCAGGGTCCCGCCATGGTTCTGGTGTCACTGTCATTACCCTAGGTGTCACTGTCCCAGGTGTCACTGTCACTGTCCCCATTGCTGTCCCCACAGGTGATCCGGCTCCGCGCTGCCTTTGCCCAGGGCCCCAGGTGTCACTGTCCCAGGTGTCAGTGTGTCACTGTCAGTGTCCCTGATGTCCCCATTGCTGTCCCCATTGCTGTCCCCACAGGTGATCCGGCTCCGCGCCGCCTTTGCCAGGGTCCCAGGTGTCACTGTCCCAGGTGTCACTGTCCCAGGTGTCACTGTGTCACTGTCCCTGCTGTCCCTGATGTCCCCATTGCTGTCCCCACAGGTGATCCGGCTCCGTGCCGCCTTTGCCCAGGGTCCCAAGTGTCATTGTCACTGGTGTCACTGTGTCACTGTCACTGTCCCCCGTTGCTGTCCCCACAGGTGATCCGGCTCCGTGCCGCCTTTGCCCAGGGCCCTGCCGTGGTTCTGTCCCAGGTGTCCCTGTCCCAGGTGTCACTGTGTCACTGTCAGTGTCCCTGATGTCCCCATTGCTGTCCCCACAGGTGATCCGGCTCCGCGCTGCCTTTGCCCAGGGCCCCAGGTGTCACTGTCCCAGGTGTCAGTGTGTCACTGTCAGTGTCCCTGATGTCCCCATTGCTGTCCCCATTGCTGTCCCCACAGGTGATCCGGCTCCGCGCCGCCTTTGCCCAGGGTCCCAGGTGTCACTGTCCCAGGTGTCACTGTCCCAGGTGTCACTGTGTCACTGTCCCTGCTGTCCCTGATGTCCCCATTGCTGTCCCCACAGGTGATCCGGCTCCGTGCCGCCTTTGCCCAGGGTCCCAAGTGTCATTGTCACTGGTGTCACTGTGTCACTGTCACTGTCCCCGTTGCTGTCCCCACAGGTGATCCGGCTCCGTGCCGCCTTTGCCCAGGGCCCTGCCGTGGTTCTGTCCCAGGTGTCCCTGTCCCAGGTGTCACTGTGTCACTGTCACTGTCACTGTCCCTATTGCTGTCCCCGCAGGTGATCCGGCTCCGTGCCGCCTTTGCCCAGGGCCCTGCCGTGGTTCTGTCCCAGGTGTCCCTGTCCCAGGTGTCACTGTGTCACTGTCACTGTCCCCATTGCTGTCCCCACAGGTGATCCGGCTCCGTGCCGCCTTTGCCCAGGGCCCTGCCGTGGTTCTGGCCCTGGAGCTCCTGGTTGGGGACCTGGGGGGGCTCCTGCGGGCGGCCCCGGCCCCGCTGCCCCCGGCCCGGGTGAGGGCCCTGCTGGCCATGACCCTGCGGGGGCTGGGCCACGTGCACGGCCAGCACCTCGTGCACAGGGTGAGGCACCCCAAAAATGGGAATGGGGAACCCAAAAATGGGAATGGGGAACCCAAAAATGGGGGGGCTGGGCCACGTGCACGGCCAGCACCTCGTGCACAGGGTGAGGCACCCCGAAAATGGGAATAGAGACCCCAAAAATGGGAATGGGAACCCCAAAAATGGGAATGGGGAACCCAAAAATGGGAATGGGGAACCCAAAAATGGGGGGGCTGGGCCACGTGCACGGCCAGCACCTCGTGCACAGGGTGAGGCACCCCAAAACGGGAGAGGGACCCCAAAAATGGGAATGGGGAACCCGAAAATGGGAATGGGGAACCCAAAAATGGGGGGGCTGGGCCACGTGCACGGCCAGCACCTCGTGCACAGGGTGAGGGACCCCGAAACTGGGAGAGGGACCCTGAAAATGGGAATGGAAACCCCAAAAATGGGAATGGGGACCCCGAAAATGGGAATGGGGACCCCGAAAATGGGAATGGGGACCCCGAAAATGGGAATGGGGACCCCAAAAATGGGAATGGGGAACCCAAAAATGGGGAGGGCTGGGCCACGTGCACGGCCAGCACCTCGTGCACAGGGTGAGGCACCCCAAAACGGGGAGAGGGACCCCGAAAATGGGCTGAGGGACCCCGAAAATGGGGTGAGGGACCCCAAAAATGGGGAGGGCTGGGCCACGTGCACGGCCAGCACCTCGTGCACAGGGTGAGGCACCCCAAAACGGGGAGAGGGACCCCGAAAATGGGCTGAGGGACCCCGAAAATGGGGTGAGGGACCCCAAAAACGGGGTGAGGGACCCCGAAAATGGGGTTATGGACACCAAACATGGGATAGAGGAACCCAAAAATGGGAATAGAGACCCCAAAAATGGGAATGGGGAACCCAAAAATGGGGGGGGCTCAGCCACGTTCACGGCCAGCACCTCGTGCACAGGGTGAGGCACCCCGAAACTGGGAGAGGGACCCCGAAAATGGGATAGGGAAACCCAAAAATCGGAATGGGGAACCCAAAAATGGGGTGAGGGACCCCGAAAACGGGGTGAGGGACCCTAAAAATGGGGTTATGGACACCAAAAATGGGAATGGAGACCCCAAAAATGGGGTGAGGGACCCCGAAAACGGGATAGGAGAACCCAAAAATGGGAGGGCTGGGCCACGTGCATGGCCAGCACCTCGTGCACAGGGTGAGGCACCCCGAAAATGGGAATGGAGACCCCAAAAACGGGGTGAGGGACCCTGAAAATGGGGTTATGGACACAAAAAATGGGGTGAGGGACCCCAAAAATGGGGTGAGGGACCCCGAAAATGGGATAGGGGGACCCCGAAAATGGGGTTATGGACGCCAAAAACGGGGTGAGGGGACCCTGAAAATGGGAATGGGGACCCTAAAAAACAGGGTGAGGGACCCAGAAAATGGGATAGGGGACCCCAAAAATGGGATTATGGACACCAAAAATGGGGTGAGGGACCCCAAAAATGGGGTGAGGGATCCCAAAAATGGGGTTATGGACACCAAAAATGGGGTGAGGGATCCCACAAATGGGAATGGGGACCCCAAAAATGGGGTAGGGGAACCCAAAAATGGGAATGGGAACCCCAAAAACGGGGTGAGGGACCCCAAAATTGGGAGAGGGACCCCCAAAAATATGGGGGGCATTGGGAATGGGGGGACACTGGCACCACTGGCTGTGC
>NW_026531236.1:0-53152 GCF_020745825.1 Agelaius phoeniceus | reverse complement strand
GGGTTGTGGCTGTTCCCTCCCTTTGCTGAAGTAAAGCTTCCTAAGCTGCAAAAACGGGGCAAAACCATTGAAAATCGGGAAAAAAATGGAGTTTTGGGGGTGTTCTCCCTCCCAAAATTCCGATTTTTTTTTCGTTTTTTAGGTTTTTTTGGTTGGTTTTTGGTTGTGTGTGAGAAAAGGGGGGTGAAGCCCAGTGGTAGCATTTCCCTGTCACGATAAATTCAAGGTTATCAAAGGCTCCAGGACACTCCCGAATTCCCCAAAACCGCCCTGAAATCCCCCCTCAAAAAATCCCACAAAAAAAAAAAAAAAAAGGCAAGAAAAAGGAACAGAGAAAATAACAAAAATCCTGTGGAAAAAAGGGGTAAAAATGAGGATTTTGTGGGTCCTGCGGGTGAAAGGGGGGGTTAAAAAAGGGATTTTAGGGAACAAAAAGGGATTTGGAGGGGTGAAAAATGGAATTTTAAAGGGGGGGGCCCACAGTGGGAGGGGCATCAACAACGAGGCCTCGGCGCCATTTTAGAGCTGAGAAAAAAAACCCCAAATTCGGGGGTTTTAAAGGAATTTTTAGGCATTTTTGAGGAATTTTTGGGGGTTTAAAAAGCGCGGGGCGGGGGGGGACACACACAGACACAAGCGACAAAGAGAAACGCGTTAAACCCCTTTTCCCCCCAAAAAAATCCTAAAAAACCCCAGGATTTGGGGTTAAACCCCCCTAAAATTAAGGAATTAAAAGCGGGGGGGGTTTAAGAAATAACCAAGGGGGGGTCAGAGCTGGAATAAAAACGCCCAAAGCCGCGGAATAACGAGGGAAAAAACCGCGGATTCGGGGCAAACAAAGCGCGGCCGCCATTTTGGAGCTGCCCTAGAAAGGCTCTGAGGGGAAGGGGGGGGGTGAAACGCTTTAAAGTGAATTTCTGAGGGAAAAAATGCAGAATTTGGGCAAAGCTCGGCCTGCCTAGCAATCTTTATTGCTAGATTGCGATCCCCCCGACCGGAATTTCACCCGAATCCCAAAAATTCCCCACCGAAAAGCCCAAATTTTCCCCTTCCCTCACCACCAACCCCCCCCCCCCCCCCCACCCCGCGTTTCTCAGCGCAAAAAACAATCCTAAAATGGCACCTAAAAAATAAAAATAGGAAAGAAATCAGCTTGTTTTTTTTGTAATTTCCAACCTTCCCCACCCCAGCCCCGCGCGGTTTTTTCCTCCCTTTCCCCCCCCTTATTTTCTTTTTGATTTTTTTGCTATTTTTTTTGCAATCTTTATGTACAGATTGCTCGCCGGGAATGCCCCGAAAATTCCATAAATTCCGTCTCCCCCACCGCGCGATTTTTTTTCTTTTTCGGGTTTTTTGGGGCCATTTTCCAGCTTTTTTTGGGAGGTTTGGGTTTTGGGGGTTTTTTTTTGCGGGATTTTTGTTTTTTTTTAAACCGGGGGAGCTGCTCGTGGACCCCTCCTCCTCCTCCGAAACCGCTCTTTTCTCCCGAAATCCCCCCAAAATTTCCATTTTCACCACCTTTAGGCACAGCCCACGTCCTCCTCAAGCACACGGGGGGGCTCTTCCTCCCATTATTTTTGCTCTTTGTGACAAATAACTTTTTAAAGGGCTTTTTTCTTGTATTTTTTAAAGGGTAAAGGGGGGAGCCTGCTGAAAATTCAACACTTACTATCCAATTTTTTTTCTCAGCCGACAGCGCTTCAAGGTTTGGATTTTGGCATTTGGAGGTGGTGTTAGAGCCAAAAAATTCGTTTGATTTTAATCATGGCTTTAAAAAAAACGCAGCAACTTTTTTTTTGCAGCTTGACGGGTATTTTGGGTATTTTTTTAAAGGTTTTTTGTCCCTTGGGTTTTGTTTGTTTTTTAAAGCCCTAAAGGAGTGGATCGAGCTAAACTGAAAACCAAAAAAAAAAAATAGTAATAAAAAAAAAAGTTGCTTGGTTTTTTTTTTTTTCTGCTCGAAAAAAAAGTGGGTTTTGCCTTTGTTTTTTTGGGGGAAAGAAGAGGGAAATATGTTTTTTAAAGTGGCAGTTTCCTTCGGGTTTGGAACGGCTTCCAAGGACGGTCCAAAGGACGGAGAGGCTGCGGCGGCTCTTCACGGCAAAGGGGGAGAGAAAACCTGGTTTTTTCCTTCCCCTCTTTGTTGTATATTTATATATTTTGTTGTTTTGTTCGCGTTTTGTATTGTATTTTGTATTGTTTGTATTGGTTTTTTCTCTCGTGGTAAAGGCGACGGCGTCTCTCAAGACCAACCAAACCTGGAGCGGGGGAAAGGAAAAATAAAAGGGGGGGGGAAGGTGGGGGATGGGCATAACGATAAAAAAAAAGAGAAAAAATTGAAAAAAAGATATTAGAAGCGAAGAAGAAAAGACACGAAACGATTAGAAGCTGTTATCCCCGGGGAGAATTTAGAGCTTTAAAAGGGGGAAAAAAGAAAAAAAAAATAACGAGGAAACGCCCTTGGAAGGGGGGGGGGGGGGCTCAGCCTTGAGGGAACGTGAGGGCGGCGGCTGCCCCGGAGGGGCTCTGGGACGGGATAAGCCGCGTTTTTCCCCACGTAAACGATGTTTGGCGTTGCAAGAGCCCCCCCAAAGCCAAAAAAAAAGGGGAAAAATCCCCCGCGCCCCCTTCCCCGCCCGCAAAGCCCCGGCCCAGCGCAGCTCTCTACTCACCTCCACCAGCCCTCAGAATGGCGGCGGCAACGCCGGGAGCGGCTTTTTATACCAGGCAACGCCCAGATATTCGCCACGCCCCCCGGCGCGCGCCGGCCACGCCTCCCGGCCGTTGAGCGGCCAAACGGCGCCTGCGCGGACGCAAGACCGCGCACGCGCGGCCGCCGCCCGCCATTGTCCGCGGGCCGTGTGGCGCAGTTTTAATTCGGGGAGGGCGAGGGGAGCGCGCTGCGCATGCGCGGCAGTCTGAAGGAGAGGGGCGTGGCCACGCGGCAAAGATGGCGGCGCCCCGCCCCGCCGTGAGGGAGAGGCGCGGGGCGGGGCGTGAGGGAGAGGCGGGAAGATGGCGTTGGCCTGGGCGGCGGTGGCGCTGAGGGCAGCGGGCGGCGTGAGGAACCTGCGGTGGGCTCAAGTGAGGACGGGGAGCGGAGGGAGGGGGTACCGGGAATTTGGGGCAAGGGGGAAAGAAAACCGGGACGTGAGGGGGGAAAGGGCAGCGCGCGCCACGTGCGGCGGGCGGGGCGGGGCCGGGCGAGTGACGTCACGGGATTTTATTTCTCCGCTAGGGGGCGCGCGGGTGCGTCACGGGGGGCGTGGCTTTTCCTAAGACGTTACGTCATTGTCCGCATTGTGATGACGTCACATCACGCTTTTGCTTTGTTTTAGTGACGTCACGTAGAGCATCGCCCCTTCTGAGGTCGCTGCCGAGGGTCGGGCAATGAGAGGGAAGGGAGGGGCCAGCCCGTGTGTGATGTCATCGCTCTGATGACATGTATGACGTCATTACCCTTCCCACAGGCCCTCCCCGCCTCTGCAGCACCCAGGAGACCCCCAAGGAGACCCCCAAGGACCCCCCGGCCGCCCCCTCCCCCTACCAGGAGCGGCCCTGGGAGTACCTGGAGAGCGAAGGTTGGTTTGTGGGGTGGTGAGGAGGGGAATTTTGGGGCAATTTTGGAGTCCCCAAAACCCCTCCAAATCCCCCAAAATGTCCCCACACAGAGTACAGGGCCACCTACGGGGACAGGCCGGTGTGGCACGGCTACCGGCGCAACCACAAGGGCTCCGTGCCCCCCCAGAGCCCCCGCAAGGCCTGCCTGGTGAGCACTGGAGCACTGGGAGGCACTGGGAGAGAATTGAGGGCATTTTGGGGGCTCTTGAGGCACCTCAGGTTCCATTTTGGGGGGCATCTTGTGGACAATGCAGGGCTCTCAATGGCACTTTGGGGGACGCTGGGATAGTTTGGGGGTTACTGGGAGGTTTTGGGGTTACTGGGAGGCACTGGGAGGTTTTGGTGGTCACTGGGACTGACTGGGACTGCCCATTTCCTTCCCCCAGCGCCGGGGGAGGCCTGTGGGGAACCCCTGCCCCATCTGCCGGGACCGGAACTTGCTCGTGGATTTTCGGGTGAGTTTGGGAGCTTTTGGGGAAATCTGTGGGACTGTACTGGTCCCTGCTCCTGCTCTTCCTTCTTCTCTCCTTTTCCTTCTTTCTTACTCTTTTTCCATTTTATTTATCTTTTCTTCCTTTCGTTTCCTCCTTTTTTTCCTTCTCTTCTCCATATTTACTCTCTTTTTTTCTCTTTTCTACTCATTTCATCTCTTTCTTACCCCTTTCACCTTTTTTTTACCCATTTTGCCTCTGTTTTACCCGTTTCACCTCTGTATTTACCCGATTTTACCTCTTTTTTACCCATTTAATCTCTTTTTCACTCTTTTTTTTCCCCTTTCCAGAATGTGAAGCTTCTTGACCAGTTCATCTGCCCCCACTCCGGCGTCATCTTCCACCCCATCCACACAGGTGAGGGCACACCTGAGGGTCACCTTTATGTCCTTGAAGTCACCTTTGTGTCCTTGGTGCCACCTCCGTGTGTCCTTTGTCCCTTTTCCCCTCAGGGATCTGCATGAAGCAGCACAAACGCCTCTCCCAGGCCATCGCCCAGGCCCAGGACCACGGTAAACCCTAAACCCCGAATTTTAACCATTCCCAACCCTGCTGGGTGCCCCCCAAACCCCTCAATCCCCCCTCCCCAGGTCTCCTGTGGCTCCAGGTCCCTTTTGTGCCGGTTCCTGAGGAGGATTTCTCCAACCAACACGCGGCCGTGGGCAAAACTCCCCCGGCGCCGGCGCTGAGGGAGCCGGGCAAGGCCTGGTACCCCTGGTACGAGTGGCAGCAGCCCCCCGCCGACGAGGTGGCTCGGATGCGCCATTTGTACCGGGGATTCCTTAAGGAGGATTACCCGGATACCCCCCCGAGCCCGTCGGGGAAATAAAAATGTTGAAAATCCCCTAAAATTGCCGTTTTTCTTGGCGTCAGGGAAACTGAGGCACCAGGCCAAAATGGCGGACGGGGCCGAAAAGAGGCGGCGCGCGGAAGGGGAGTATATCCCACAATGCTTTGCGGGAAGGGGGGATGCTTCCCTTCATGCTTTGCTGTGGCGCGAAAATCCGGTTGCTCAGGAGGGCGGGGCTTGGTTGCTAAGGGCGGGAGAAGGGGCGGTAGCGATTGGGCGAGCAGGTGCCAGGGGTGGAGCTTAGTCCAGGAGAAAATACACGATTGGTTGAGGGGTTGCTAGGGGCGGGGTTTGATGTCTGACAACGGAAGCGATTTGGCGGCGGTTGCTATGGGTGGGGTTTGATTGCTGAGGGCAGCTGCCATTGGTAAGCGGTTGCCATGGGCGGGACTTGGTTGCTAAGAGCTGTCAAACGGTCAGCAGCGATTGGCTGACGGTTGCTAAGGGCGGTACTTGGTTGCTACAGACGGGTGCGGCCGCAGCAACGATTGGCTGGCGGTTACTAAAGGCGGGACTCCGTTGTTAAGCACGGAAAAATCCAGCGCACCGATTGGCCGGCGCTTGGCGGGCCGTACCACGATTGGCTGATTCCTCCCCGCGGGGGGCGTGGTTTCTTTGCCGCCCGGGCGCGGCCGTGGCGGTGGCGGCCGGGCCGGGCCCGGCGGGCGGAGGCGGCGGTGGTGCCGAGCCGGGCCCGGGGCTCGGAGCCCGCAACTCCATCATGGAGTTCCCTTTCGACCTGGCCCCGGTGCTGGGCGATCGTTTCTGCGTGGTGGATCAGCACCTGCGGCCCGCGGGGCGCCCCGGCGGCACCGTCAAACGGTACCGGGAATGGGCGCGGGGCAGGACGGGAAGGGGTCGCGGGGCATGCCGGGAAACTGGCGGACCCCGCTTTTTTGGGGGATTTTGGAGGGATTTGGAGATTTTGTGAGGGGGGTCTCAATGGCTCCTCTCGGTCTCCCTTGTCTCAGGGAGGAGCTGGCGGACCCCGCTTTTTTGGGGTTTTTGGGGGATTTTGGGGTTTTTGTGAGGGGAAAGTCGGGTCCCAATGGATCCTCTCGGTATCCCCTGTCTCAGGGAGGAGCTGGCAGACCCAGCTTTTTTGGGGTTTTTGGGGTTTTTGTGAGGGGAAAGTGGGGTCCCAATGGCTCCTCTCGGTGTCCCCCGGCTCAGGGAGGAGCTGGAGCAGCAGCTGAGGACGGTGATCGATGAACTGGGCAAGGCCTCGGCCAAGGTGGGGGCACTGGGGGGGTCACTGAGGGGAATTGGGGCTCATTTGGGACAATGGGAGGTCACAGGGGGGTCCCAAGGGGAATTTGGGGTGGTCTGAGGGGAATTGGGGGTTCCCAGAGGGAAACTGGGGGGGGCCTAGGGGGGAAATTTGGGGTCACAAAGGGAAATTGGGGGTCCAAGAGGGAAATTTGGGGTTCCAGGGGGAAATTGGGGGGTCCAGAGGGAAGTTCGGGGGGTCTTAGGAGGAACTGGGGGTCTGAGGGGGGAATTGGGGGGTGCCAGGGGGAAACTGGGGGATCCCAGAGGGAAATTGGGGGATCTGAGGGGAAACTGGGGGGGTTCCAAGGGGAATTGGGGGGTCCCAGAGGGAAATTTGGGGTCACAAAGGGAAACTGGGGAGGTCTGAGGGGAAACTGGGGGGCCCAGGGAGGAATTGAGGGGTCCCAGGGGGAACTGGGGGGTCCCAGATGGAATTGGGGGGGTCCCAGATGGAATTTGGGGGTCATGGGGGGTCCCAGAGGGAATTGGGGGGTCCCAGAGGGAATTTGGGGGGTCCCAAATGGAATTTGGGGGTCATGGGGGGTCCCGTGTGCCCCCAGGCAGGCCCAGGGCCTCTCCACCCCCGTGACGAGCGCGGCGCGAATGGAGAGCAACAGGCACGTGCTGTACATCCTCAGGGACACCCGGTGAGAGCCCCAAAATCCCCCCAAAATATCCCCAAAATATCCTCAAAATATCCCCAAAATCACCCCCAAAATATCCCCAAAATATCCTCAAAATATCCCCCAAATCACCCCCAAAATATCCCTAAAATATCCCCAAAATCACCCCCAAAATACCCTAAAATATCCTCAAAATATCCCAAAAACTCCCCCAAATTTTCCCCCAAAACCCCCAAATTTATCCCAAATTTCCCCTAATTCCCCCCAAATTTTCCCCCAAATCCCCCCTTAAATTCCCCCTTAAATTCCCCTAACTTTCCAAAATCATCCCAAATTCCCCCCATATTGCCCCAAATTTACCCCAAACCCCCCTCAAATCCCCCCAAATTTTCCCCCAAGTCCCCCCTTAAATTCCCCAAATTTACCCCAAATTTACCCCAAATTTTTCCCAAATTTCCCCCAAATTTTTCCCAAATTTACCCCAAATTTCTCCCAAATTTCTCCCAAATTCCTCCCAAATTTTCCCAAATCCCTCAGGTGCCCCCGGGGTGCAGTGCTGGGGTTCCTCAAGGTGGGATACAAGAAACTCTTCCTGCTGGTGAGAGCTGGGATTTGGGGTTTTTTGGGGCTTTTTGGGGATTTTTGGGGTTTTTTGGGGATTTGGGGTGAAATCTGGGGGGTTTGGGGTGGGACTTTGGGATTTTTTGGGGGAAATTTGGGGATTTTGGGGGGGAAATTTGGGGATTTGGGGTCCCAGGCCCAGGGGAGTTTTGGGTGGATCCTGTGGGATTTGGGGTCTGAATCCCTGGGGATTTGGGGGGAAATTTGGGGAATTTGGGGTCTGAATCCGGGGGATTTGGGGTCCCAGTCCCAGGGGACTTTTGGGGTGAAATCTGCAGGATTTGGGGTCTTAATACCTGGGGGATTTGGGGTGAAATTTGGGGGATTGGGGGTGGATCCTGTGGGATTTGGGGTTTTTAATCCCTGAGGGATTTGGGGTGAAATCTGGGGGATTTGGGGCCTCAATCCCTGTGGGATTTGGGTGAAATCTGGGGAAATTTGGGTCTGAATCCCTGTGGGATTTGGGGTGAAATCTGGGGAAATTGGGGCCTCAATCCCTGGGGGATTTGGGGTGAAATCTGGGGGATTTGGGGTCTGAATCCTTGTGGGATTTTTGGGTGAAATCTGGGGAAATTGGGGCCTCAGTCTCTGTGGGATTTGGGGTGAAATCTGTGGGATTTGGGGTCTGAATCCCTGTGGGATTTGGGGTGAAATCTGGGGGATTTGGGGTCTGAATCCTTGTGGGATTTTTTGGGGTGAAATCTGGGAAATTGGGGCCTCAATCTCTGTGGGATTTGGGTGGATCCTGAGGGATTTGGGGTGAAATCTGGGGGATTTGGGGCCTCAATCCCTGTGGGATTTGGGGTGAAATCTGGGGGATTTGGGATGGATCCTGTGGGATTTGGGGTTTTTAATCCCTGAGGGTTTTGGGGTGAAATCTGTGGGATTTGGGGTGGATCCTGTGGGTTTTGGGGTGAAATCTGGGGGATTTGGGGTGGATCCTGTGGGATTTGGGGTGGAATTTGGGTCCCAATCCAAGGGGAATTTTAGGGTGGATCCCAGGGGCATTTTGGGGTAGAATTTGGGGATTTTGGGCCTGAATTTTTTGGGATTTTGGGGTGGAATTTTGGATTTTTTGGGGTTTCCAGGAGCGGGACGGGTCCCACGTGGAGGTGGAGCCTCTCTGTGTTTTGGATTTGGGCTGGAATTTGGGGATTTTGGGCCAGAATTTTTTGGGATTTTGGGCTGGAATTTGGGGGTTTTGGGCTGGATTTTTTTGGGATTTTGGGCCTGAATTTTTTGGGATTTTGGGTTGGAATTTGGGGTTTTTGGGCCTGAATTTTTTGGGATTTTGGGCTGGAATTTGGGGGTTTGGGGCCAGAATTTTTTGGGATTTTGGGCTGGAATTTGGGATTTTGGGCCGGAATTTGGGGTTTTGGGCCGGATTTTTTGGGGATTTTTTGGTTTTTTTTTATTTTTTGGGATTTTGGGTGGAATTTTGGGATTTTTTGGGGTTTCCAGGAGCGGGACGGGTCCCACGTGGAGGTGGAGCCTCTCTGTGTCCTGGATTTGGGCTGGAATTTGGGGATTTTGGGCCGGAATTTTGGGGTTTTGGGCTGGAATTTTTTGGTTTTTTTGGGGATTTTTTGGGATTTGGGGTGGAATTTTGGGATTTTTGGGGTTTCCAGGAGCGGGACGGGTCCCATGTGGAGGTGGAGCCTCTCTGTGTCCTGGATTTGGGCTGGAATTTGGGGATTTTGGCCGGAATTTTGGGGTTTTGGGGGATTTTGGGCTGGAATTTTTTGGTTTTTTTGGGGATTTTGGGTGGAATTTTGGGATTTTTTGGGGTTTCCAGGAGCGGGATGGGTCCCACGTGGAGGTGGAGCCTCTCTGTGTTTTGGATTTTTACATCCACGAGTCCCAACAGCGCCGGGGGCTGGGCCGGGAGCTCTTCCGGGAGATGCTGCAGGTTTGGGGGGAAAAAACGGCGAAATTGGGCAAAAATGGGGTTTGGGGGAGGGAAAAAATGGAATTTTGGGGGGGGAAAATGGAAATTTGAGAGGAAAAAATGGGGGTTTGGGGGGGAAAATGGAGATTTGGGAGGGAAAATATGGGGTTTTGGGGAGGGAAAAATGGAAATTTGGCAGGAAAAAATGGGATTTTGGGGAGGGAAAAAAATGGGATTTTGTGGGGGGAAATGGGGTTTTGGGGGGAAAAATGGGATTTTTGGGGAGGGAAAAAAAATGGGATTTTAGGGGGAAATGGGAATTTTGTGAGGGGAAATGGGAATTCTAAGGTGGGAAATGGGAATTTTAAGAGGGAAATTGGAATTTTGTGAGGGGAAATGAGAATTTTAAAAGGTGAAATGAGAATTTTGTGAGGGGAAATGGGAATTTTAGGGTGGGAAATGAGAATTTTGTGAGGGGAAATGAGAATTTTAAGGTGGGAATTGAGAATTTTGTGAGGAGAAATGAGAATTTGTGAGGGGGAAATGAGAATTTTAAGGTGAGAATTGAGAATTTTGTGAGGGGAAATGGGAATTTTAAGGTGGGAATTGAGAATTTTGTGAGGAGAAATGAGAATTTTGTGAGGGGGAAATGGGAATTTTAAGGGGGGAAATGGGAATTTTAAGATGAGAATTTTGTGAGGGGAAATGAGAATTTTGTGAGGGGGAAATGGGAATTTTAAGGTGGGACATGGGAATTTTGAGGTGGGAAATGGGAATTTTGTGAGGGGAAATGAGAATTTTAAGAGGGAAAATGGGAATTTTGTGAGGGGAAATGGGAATTTTGAGGTGGGAAATGAGAATTTTGTGAGGGGAAATTGGAATTTTAAGGTGGAAAATGGGGATTTTAAGGCGGGAAATGAGAATTTTGTGAGGGGAAATGGGAATTTTAAGGTGGAAATGAGAATTTTGAGGCGGGAAATGGGAATTTTAAGGTGGAAAATGGGGATTTTAAGGTGGGAAATTAGATTTTTAAGGTGGGAAATGGGAATTTTGAGGTGGAAAATGGGAATTTTAAGGTCTAAAATGGGAATTTTGAGGCGGGAAATGAGAATTTTAAGGTGGGAAATGAGAATTTTGTGAGGGAAAATGGGAATTTTAAGGTGGGAAATGGGAATTTTGTGAGGGGAAATGAGACTGTTAAGGTGGGAAATGAGAATTTTGTGAGGGGAAATTGGAATTTTAAGATGGAAAATGAGAATTTTAAGGTGGGAAATGAGAATTTTAAGGTGGGAAATTGGAATTTTAAGGTGGGAAATGGGGATTTTAAGGCGGGAAATGAGAATTTTGTGAGGGGAAATGAGAATTTTGTGAGGGGGAAATGGGAATTTTTTGAGGGGAAATGAGAATTTTAAGAGGGAAAATGAGAATTTTGTGAGGGTAAATGAGAATTTTGTGAGGGGAAATTGGAATTTTTTGAGGGGAAATGAGAATTTTGTGAGGGGAAATTGGAATTTTTTGAGGGGAAATGAGAATTTTGTGAGGGGAAATTGGAATTTTAAGAGGGAAAATGAGAATTTTAAGACGGAAAATGGGAATTTTAAGATGGAAAATGGGAATTTGGAGGTGGAAAATGAGATTTTTGAGGTGGAAAATGAGAATTTGGGTTCCTGCCCCCAAAATCCCCAAATTGCAGCGGGAGCGGGTGCAGCCCCACAAGTTGGCCGTGGACAGACCCTCGGAGAAGCTCCTGGGCTTCCTCAGGAAACATTTCGGGCTCTGCGACCTCATCCCACAGGTGGGCTGGAAATGGGAATATTTGCATTTTTTGGGGTTTTTTTGGGGTTTTTTTGGGGGGTTTTATTGGGGTTTTTTTGGGTTTTTTTAGGGGTTTTTTTTGGGTTTTTTTGGGGGTTTTATTGGGGTTTTATTGGGGTTTTATTGGGTATTTATTCTGGTTTTATTGGGGATTTATTGGGCCTTTATTGGGGTTTTTTTGGGTTTTTTTTTCGGGTTTTATTTGGGGCTTTTTTCGGGTTTTATTTGGGGTTTTTGGGGTTTTTTTTGGGTTTTATTGGGTTTTTTGGGAGTTTTATTGGGGGTTTTATTGGGGTTTTAATGGGGTTTTTATTGGGGGTTTTTTGGGTTTTATTGAGGTTTTATTGGGGTTTTATTGAGGTTTTATTGGGGGTTTTATCGGGGCTTTATTGGGGTTTTATTGAGGTTTTATTGGGGTTTTTATTGGGGTTTTAATGGGGTTTTTATTGGGGTTTTATTGGGGGTTTTTTTGGGGTTTTATTGGGTTTTTTTGGGGGTTTTTATCGGGGGTTTTATTGGGGTTTTTTGGGGGGGTTTTTTGGGGTTTTTTTGGGGGTTTTATTGGGCTAGGTTGGGTAATTTAAGGGTTTGGGTTTAAATGATGGGGTTTTGGTTAAATATTTATATTTATTTTATTTTAATTTTATTTTTTACTTTATTTTTAATGTTATGGTTGTGTGTTCATTATTTTGTTATTTTAAATTTTTTTAATACTTTTATTTTTATATATTTTAGTGATTTTTATACTTGTATTTATTTTATATTTACAGCTATTTATTCTACTCAATACTTATTTATATTTATATTTTAGCCTTATTTATTTGTATATTTATTTATTATAAAATTTAATATTTATTTATATTTACATTTTAAATTTATTACTTAATTTTATATTTATTTTTGCTTAATAATATATTTATTATTTAATTTTATATTTATGATTGCATTTGTTCACATTTATATTTATAATTATATTGTTTATATATGTTTATATTTATAATTATTGAGGCTTTTTACCCATTTCTTCATTATTTTTAATTTTTGCTTTATTTTATTTTTATTTATTAGCGTAAATGGGAATCAGGGAAATCAGGTTTTAAACCCTGCAGGGCATTTTTGCATTTCCCCCTCTCCAGGTGAACAATTTTGTCATTTTTGAGGGATTTTTCTCCACCAGAACAGGTGAGGCTGGGCTGGAATTCTCCTCCTCTCCCGGGTTTGGGGTCAATTCCTGAATTTCCTGGAGTTTGGGTGGATTTTGGGTGAATTTGGGGTGAATTTTGAGGTGATTTTGGGGTGAATTTTGGGTGAGTTTGAGGTGAATTTTGGGGTGAATTTGAGGTGAATTCTGGCTGAATTTTAGGGGGAATTTGTGGTGATTTTAGGGGTGAATTTTCGGTGAATTTGTGGTGATTTTGGGCTGAATTTGGGGTGAATTTTGGCTGAATTTGGGATTAATTTTTGGTGAATTTTGGGGTGAATTTTGGGGTGAATTATGAGAGAATTTGAGGTGAATTTTGGGGTGAATTTTGGGTGGATTTGGGATGAATTCGGGATGAATTTTGGGGTGAATTATGAGAGAATTTGAGGTGAATTTTGGGGTGAATTTGAGGTGAATTTAGGATGAATTTGGGCTCAATTTGAGGTAAATTTGAGGTGAATTTTGGGGGGAATTCTGGGTGGATTTGGGGTGAATTTTGGGTGAATTTGGGGTGAGTTTGAGGAATTCTGGCTGAATTTTAGGGGGAATTTGTGGTGATTTTGGGGATGAATTTGGGGTGAACTTTCGGTGAATTTGTGGTGATTTTGGGGTGAATTCTGCGGTGAATTATGAGAGAATTTGAGGTGAATTTTGGGTGAATTTCGTGGTGATTTTGAGGTGAATTTGTGGTGATTTTGGGCTGCATTTTGGGTGCTTTTGGGCTGCATTTTGGGTGAATTTGTGGTGATTTTGGGGGTAAATTCTGGCTGTATTTTGGGTGAATTTTGGGTGATTTTGGGCTGCATTTTGGGTGAATTTTGGGCTGAACTTTGGGTGAATTTTGGGTGATTTTGGGGGTAAATTCTTGCTAAATTTGTGGTGATTTTGGGCTGAATTCTGGGTGCATTTTGGGTGAATTTTTGGCTGCATTTTGGGTGATTTTGGGCTGCATTTTGGGTGAATTTGAGGTGAATTCTGGCTGAATTTTGGGTGAGTTTGGGCTGCATTTTGGGTGAATTTTGGGCTGCATTTTGGGTGAATTTTGGGTGATTTTGGGGTAAATTCTGGCTGAATATTGGGCTGCATTTTGGGTGATTTTGGGCTGAACTTTGGGTGAATTTTGGGTGATTTTGGGCTCCTCTCCGCAGCCCCGGCCCGGCGCCCGTTCCCGCGGCCCCGCCCCGAGGAGCCGATCAAGCCGTACTCGCTGAGCGAGCGCCACTGTGAGCGGGGGCGTGGTCAGGGGGCGGGGCCGGGGGCGTGGTCACTGGGTGTGGTCTGTGGGTGTGGCCATTAGGTGTGTGGGTGTGGTCAGTGGGCGTGTCCCTCTTTGTAGCCCCACCCCTGATGCCCCCACCCATGGCCAGTGGGTGTGAGCAATGTCTGTGGGTGTGGTCATTGTGTGTGGCCCCGCCCCCTGCCGTTAGCCCCGCCCCCGTGCAGTGAATATGACCAATGAGGTCTGGTGGGTGTGGTCACTCTGCATAGCCCCGCCCCCGTGCAGTGACTGTGAATAATGAGGGCTGGTGGGTGTGGTTGCTGTGCATAGCCCCGCCCCCTGCCGTTAGCCCCGCCCCCAAGCAGTGACTGATCAATAGCAGCTGGTGGGTGTGGTCACTGCATGGCCCCGCCCCCTTCCGTTAGCCCTGCCCTCGTGCAGTGACTGTGATCAATGAGGGCTGGTGGATGTGGTCATTGTGCGTGGCCCCGCCCCATGCATTGACTGTTATCAATGAGGGCTGGTGGGTGTGGTCATTTTGCTTGGCCCCGCCCCCAGGTAGTGACTGATCAATGAGGGCTGGTGGGTGTGGTCATTGTGCATAGCCCCGCCCCCGTGCAGTGACTGATCAATGGTGTGTGGGTGTGGTCACTGCGCGTGGCCCCGCCCCCAAGCTGTGTCTGATCAATGAGGGCTGGTGGGTGTGGTCACTGCGCGTGGCCCCGCCCCCAGTCAGTGACTGATCCATGGGTGTGTGGGTGTGGTCACTGTGCGTGGCCCCGCCCCCAGGCAGTGACTGATCCATGGGTGTGTGGGTGTGGTCACTGCGCGTGGCCCCGCCCCCTGACCCTGGCCCCGCCCCCTCAGTCCTGCGCGAGGAGCCCGAGCCCCCCTGGCCCTTTAACCTGGGCCGGGGGTCCCCGGTGCGGGGCAGCCTCCGCCCCTTCCTGGTGCGCCGGGAAACCCCCCCGGGGACCCCCCCGGGAACCCCCCCGGGAACAGAGACCCCCCCGGAGCCGCCCCCGCGCCGAGCCAGGTACGCACCGGAAATGGGGGCGGGGAAATTGGGGGGCGGGAATGGGGGGAAATGAGGGGAGAAATGGGGGGGAAAATTGGGGAAATGGGTGGGTAAATGGGGGAGAAAATTGGGGGGGAATGGGGGGGAAATGGGGGCAAATGAGGGGGGAAATGGTGGGAATGGGGGGGGAATGGGTGGGGGGAAATTGGGGAGGAAATGGGGGGGGATGGGGGGGAAAATGGGGGAAAAATTGGGGGGGAATGGGGAGAGAAATTGGGGGGGAATGGAGAGGAAATAGGGGAAAAATGGGGGAAAAAATTGGGGGGAAATTGGGGAGGAAATGGGGGAATGGGGGGGGAAATGGGGGAAAATGGGGGGAGGAAATGGAGGGGGAAATGTGGGAAATGTGTGGGGGAAAATGGGGGAGGGAAATGGGGGAAAAAGGGGGGGAATGGGTGGGGAAATGGGGGGAAATGAGGGAAACTGGGGGGGAAATGGGGGGGGAAATAGGGGGAAAATGGGGGGGAAACTTGGGGGAGAAATGGGGGAAAAAGGGGGGGAAATGGGGAGGGAAATGTGGGGAAAATGCGAAGGAAATGGGGGGAAATGCAGGGGAATGGGGGGGAAATTGGGGGGAGGAAATGGAGGGGAAATGGGTGGAGAAATGGGGGGAAAATGGGGGGGTAAATGGGGGAAATTGGGGGGGAAATGCGGGAGAAATAGGGGAAAATGGGGGGAGAAATGGGGGGAAACTGGAGGGAAATGGGGGGGGAAATGTGTGGGGAAATGGGGGGGAAATTGTGGAGGAAATGGGGAAAATGGGGGGGGGGAAATTGGGGGGAATGGGGGGGAAATGGGGGGTACCTGGGGACACCTTGGGGTCACTTTGGGCTGGGTTTGGGTTTAGTTTGGGCTCATTTAGGGATGGATTTGGGCTGGATTTTGGGCTCAGTTTTAGGGACTTTGTGTTCAGTTTTAGGGATTTTGAGCTCAATTTTATGATTGAGTTTGGGCTGGATTTTGGGCTCAGTTTTTGGGACTTTGGGCTCCGTTTTGGGGATTTTGGGCTCAATTTTATGATTGAGTTTGGGCTGGATTTTGGGCTCACTTTTAGGGATTTTGGGCTCAGTCTCAGGCTCAGTTTGAGGTGTTTCCCCCTCCCCCCACAGCTCCCTGGGGCGCGTCGGCCGCTGACCCCCCCAAAATCCAACCACTGACCCCCAATTCTGGCCACTGACCCCCAAAATCCAACCACTGACCCCCAATTGTGGCCACTGACCCCCAACTGTGGCCACTGAACCCCCCAATTCTGGCCAGTGACCCCCAACTGTGGCCACTGACCCCCCCCCAGCTCCATGGACTCAACTGGAACCAGTTCCCACCCCATAACCCAACTGGGAATGGATTCCTGCCCCACTCGGACCAGTTCCCACCCCATAACCCAACTGGGAACCAGTTCCTGCCATACTGGGACCCAGTTTCTGCCCCATAACCCAACTGGGAACCAGTTCCCACCCCACAGCCTTACTGGGAACCAGTTTCCACCCAACTGGGACCAGTTCCTGCCCCATAACCCCACTGGGACCAGTTCTTATCCCACTGGAAGCCTCACTGGAAACCAGTTCCCACCCCATAACCCAACTGGGAACCAGTTCCTGCTATACTGGGACCAGTTCCCACCCTGTAACCCCGCTGGGAATGGATTCCTGCCCCACTGGAACCAGTTTCCACCCCATAACCCAACTGGGAACCAGTTTCCACCCAACTGGGACCAGTTCCTGCCCCATAACCCAACTGGGAACCAGTTCCTGCCCTACTGGGAACCTGTTCCCACCCCATAACCCAACTGGGAACCCATTCCTGCTATACTGGGAACCAGTTCCCACCTTACTGGGACCAGTTCCCGCCCACTGGGCCCCTCCTCCCTGCCCCGTGGGTGCCCCTCCCCCCGCCCGGCCCCGGGGGGTGCCTTCCCCTCCCGCCCCCCGCTCGTTTTTTTGGGGACATTTCAATAAAATCGGCGATTTTGGCTCCTTCTTGACGTCTCTTCCGGGTGTGGGCGTGTTTTTTTTTGCAATTTTACCCATATATGGTCATGGTTCCACCTCCGAGCGTAGGAGCGGCGCTTCCTATTGGCTCGCATCTCTTGGCTCCGCCCCTTTTCTACCTCATGAATGAACTACGGGTGGGCGGGACCGGCGCGGCGTCACCGCGCATGCGCAACCGGCTCCGGGTCACCTTCCCGCGTTCTGCGCAGGCGCGTTGCGGTGAGGCGGGGGGGGAAAGGGGGGGGGTGAAGCGCGCGCGCGGCCCGCGCAGGCGCAGAGCGAGCGGCCGCCGTGAGGGGAGAAAAGCGGCGGCGGCGGCGGCAGCGCCGAGCGGGGACAGCGAAGGGACAGCGAGGGGACACCGGGGCCGCCATGTACCGGCACGTCACCGCCACCGTCACCGCCGCCGTCCGCCTCCGGCCCGGCCGCGCCTGGGCTCCGGCAGCCGCGGCAGCGCCTCCTGGGCCGGCCCCGCCGCGCCGCCGCTACCGAGCGCGGCCGCAGGTGAGGGGAGAGCGCTGAGGGGGGGACACACGGGGGGCGGGGTTATGCAAATAGAGCCGCAGAGTGGGTGGGGTTATGTAAATAGAGAGGGTTGTGGGTGGTGGGGATGGGCGGGGTTATGCAAATGAAGGCGCGGGTTGTTTTGGGAAGAGTTATGCAAATAAAAAGCGGTGGGTAGGCGGGGCATGCAATTAAAGGGGCGTGTGCGAGATTAAGGCTGGGCGCGGTTATGCAAATCGCATCCTTAAATACTTTCGGTTTGCCGTTAACGGGGCGTGGCTATGCAAATTAGACTCCTTAAATAGTTTCGCTTTTGCCGCTAGCGGGGCGTGGTTATGCAAATCAAGGGCGGGTTCCTGTTTGGGCGGGGCCTCCTTCTGGGGGCGGAGCCGGGGGTTCCTGGTGGGAACCAAATGGGGCAAATCCCCCCCAAAATGGGGTAAATCTCTCCAAAACCGGGAAAAATCCCCATTTTCCGTGTGGCAAATCCTCCTAAAAAGGTGCCAAATCCCCCCAAAAATGGAGTTAATCTCTCGAAAATCGGGAAAAATCCCCATTTTCCATGGGGCAAACCCCCCTCCAATGACCCACTCCCAGCCCCGGGTGCTCCCTCACTGCCCCAGCCCCAAATTCCCCTTTATTTTCCCCCAAATCCCCTTTTCCCCCCCCAATTTTCCCCTTTTCCCCCCCCAATTTCCAGGACCTGGAGCCCCCCCTGGTTCCGGGCCCGGCCCTGGCTCTGCTGCCCCCCCCGCGCTGCCCCCCCCGGCCCCCCGGGACCCCTCCCCGGGGGCTGCAGGGGCTCGGGGGGGCTCCGGTGACCACGGTGGACGGGAGGAGCCAGGACGACATCGACGTCCGGGACCCGCCCCGGCCCGGCCCCTTCGGGGGGCGGCGGCTGCTGCTGGGCCCCGCCCCCAGCCCCGCCCCCTCCCCGGGGACCCCGCCCCCAAAGGGCAGCGGGGGGAGCCCCCCCCAGAGCCCCCCCCCGTCCATGGAGGAGCACCTGGCCAGCATGCACGAGAGGCTGCGGCACGAGGTGACACCGGCGGGGACAATGGGGGGACAATGGGGACAAGGGGGGGACAATGGGGGGGACAATGGGGGGGACAATGGGGGGACAATGGGGACAGGGGGGGACAATGGGGACGGGGGGTAACACGGGGAGGGGGGGACAATGGGGACGGGGGGACAATGGGGACACAATGGGGACGGGTAACACGGGGAGGGGGGGCACAAAATGGGGAGGGGGACAATGGGGACGGGGGGGATAATGGGGACAGGGGTAACATGGGGGGGACACAATGGGGACAGGGGTAACACGGGGGGGACAATGGGGACGGGGGGACAATGGGGACAGGGGTAACACGGGGAGGGGGGGACAAAATGGAGGGGGGACAATGGGGACGGGGGGTAACATGGGAGGGACAATGGGGACAGGGGGAACATGGGGAGGGGGACACAAAATGGGGGTGGGGGGGGACAAAATGGGGAGGGGGACAGAATGGGCAGGGGGTGACAAAAAGGCCCAGGGAGGGGGGGGACAAAATGGGGAGGGGGGTGACAGCATTGGGGACACTGGGGAGGAGGTGATGAAATGGGGAGGGGGTGACAGAATGGGGGGGGGTGACAGAATGGGGGGGTGACAGCACTGGGGAGGAGGTGACAAAATGGAGGAGAGGGTGACAAAACTGTGGGGGATTGACAGGAAAAGGGGGAGGTGACAGCAGCCAGGGGGAGGTGACAGCGCCCAGGGGAGGTGACAGCGCCCAGGGGAGGTGACAGCGCCCAGGGGGAGGTGACAACAACCCCAGTGACCCCCCCGTGTCCCCCCCAGCTCCCCAATTTCTTCCTGAAGATCCCGGACTATGCCCTGTACGCCCCCGACGTGGAGTTCCAGTGCCAGCACCTGCACCTGCACACGCGGTGGGTGACACTGGGGACACTGGGGGGACACCGGGGGGACACTGGGGGGGACACTGGGGACACCAGGGACAGCCTTGGGGACAGCCCTGAGGACAGCCATGGACACCTGCGGGGTGGCACAGGGAGGTGACAATGGGTGACAATGACGCTGTCCCGTGTCCCCGTGTACGCCGTGGCCGTGGCGCTGTGCGGGGCAGTGACAGTGGGTGACAATGGCAGTGATGGGGTGGCACAGGGAGGTGTCAGGGTGGCACAGGGAGGTGACAATGGGTGACAATGGGTGACAATGCCACTCTCCCGTGTCCCCAGGGGCCGGGCCATGTACGCGTGGCGTGGCAATGGGTGACAATGGCAGTGTCAGGGTGTCACAGGGAGGTGACAATGGGTGACAATGGTGACAATGCCACTCTCCCGTGTCCCCAGGGGCCGGGCCATGTACGCCGTGGCCGTGGCGCTGTGCCGGGCCCTGGCCTGGGGTTACTTTGCCAGCCTCAGGCTGGAGGTGCTGGCGCTGACGCGGCACCCGGAGGATTGGAGCCTGCGGGCGCGGTGGCGCCTGACGGGGCTGCCCCTGCACCTGCTGCTGCTGCGCTGGTACCGCCGGGACAAACGGACACTGCTCAGGTACAGACACACCTGGGACACCCCTCATTGTCACCCCATTGTCACTGTGTCACCCCCTGCCATCCCTGTGTCACTGTGTCACCCCCTGTGTCACTGCCCCTGTGTCACTGCCCCTGTGTCACTGCCCCTGCACCTGCTGCTGCTGCGCTGGTACCGCCGGGACAAACGGACACTGCTCAGGTACGGACACACCCCATTGTCACTGTGTCACACCTGTGTCACCCCCTGTGCCATCCCTGTGTCACCCTGTGTCACTGCCCCTGTGTCACTGCCCCTGCACCTGCTGCTGCTGCGCTGGTACCGCCGGGACAAACGGACACTGCTCAGGTGAGGGACACACCCCATTGTCACTGTGTCACACCTGTGTCACACCTGTGTCACTCCCTGTGCCATCCCTGTGTCACTGCCCCCGTGTCACTGCCCCTGCACCTGCTGCTGCTGCGCTGGTACCGCCGGGACAAACGGACACTGCTCAGGTGAGGGACACACCTGTGTGTCACCTGTGTGACCCCCATTGTCACTGTGTCACCCCCTGTGCCATCCCTGTGTCACTGTGTCACCCCTGTGTCACTGCCCCTGTGTCACTGCCCCTGCACCTGCTGCTGCTGCGCTGGTACCGCCGGGACAAACGGACACTGCTCAGGTACGGACACACCTGTGTGACCCCCATTGTCACTGTGTCACACCTGTGTCACCCCTGTGTCACTGCCCCTGTGTCACTGCCCCTGTGTCACTGCCCCTGCACCTGCTGCTGCTGCGCTGGTACCGCCGGGACAAACGGACACTGCTCAGGTACGGACACACCTGGGACACCCCTCATTGTCACTGTGTCACACCTGTGTCACCCCCTGTGCCATCCCTGTGTCACTGTCCCTGTGTCACTGCCCCTGCCCCTGCACCTGCTGCTGCTGCGCTGGTACCGCCGGGATAAACGGACACTGCTCAGGTACAGACACACCTGTGTGTCACCTGTGTGACCCTCATTGTCACTGTGTCACCCTCATTGTCACTGTGTCACCCCTGTGTCACCCCCTGTGCCATCCCTGTGTCACTGCCCCTGTGTCACCCCTGTGTCACTGCCCCTGCACCTGCTGCTGCTGCGCTGGTACCGCCGGGACAAACGGACACTGCTCAGGTACAGACACACCCGGGACACACCTGGGACACCCCTCATTGTCACTGTGTCACCCCCCATTGTCACTGTGTCACCCCTGGTGTCACCCTCGTGTCACCTCTGCCATCCCTGTGTCCCCCTCTGTGTCACCCCCTCCTACCACCAGCACCTGCTGCTCTCAGTGACCCCCCTGAGTCACCCCCGTGTCACCCCCGAGGCGCTGGTGCCACCCCCGTGTCCCCAAGTGTCCCCTCAATGTCCCCCCAGGTCCTACGACGCCCTCTCCACCTTCTTCCTCAACCCCCAGGGGCTCATCCGCTGCCACCGCGTGGACAAGGTGAGTCTGGGGACACCTTGGGGACACCTTGAGGACACCTCGGTGACACTTTGGTGACACTTTGGTGACACTTTGGTGACACCTTGGTGTCCCCAGCTGATGCCAGCCCCCACGGCCGTCCCCGAGCCCAAGAAGCTGCTGGTGGCCGCGGCGCTGGCGGTGGCGCTGGCCCGGCCCTGAGGCCACCACGGAGGTGACAGCGACACCTGAGCGCCCCCCCCCCCCCTTTGTCACCTTTGTCACCTTTGTCCCCTCCCCTCCCTTAAATTAATGTACAGAATAAAGGAGCAGCGGTGACACGGGGACAGCGGCGTCCCCGAGCGTGGGGGGTGTATTGGGCTGGGCCCTGATGGTGTCCCCAATGTCCCCAATGTCCCCAAATGTCCCCAAATGTCCCCAATGTCCCCGGGGGCGGGGTCAGCCCAGCTCCTCCCGCGATTTCCCGGCTTTTTTGGGCATTTTGCGGCCGCTGCCGTCCTCGAGCTCCTTGGCCTGGTAATAATGGGGGGCGACCTCCAGCAGCCAGGAGCTGTCGATCTCGATCACCTGGGGACAAGGGACACACCTGTGACACCTGTGTGACACCTGTCACACACATGGGGACACCTGGGACACCTGTGTGATACCTGGGGACATCTATGACACCTGTCACACACATGGGGACACCTGTGTGGTACCTGGGGACATCCCTAATGACAGCCAGGAGCTGTCGATCTCGATCACCTGGGGACAAGGGACACACCTGTGACACCTGTGTGACACCTGTCACACACATGGGGACACCTGGGGACATCTATGACACCTGTCACACACCTGGGGACATCCCTAATGACAGCCAGGAGCTGTCGATCTCGATCACCTGGGGACAAGGGACACTTGTGACACACCTGGGGACACCTGGGGACATCTATGACACCTGTCACACACCTGGGGACATCCCTAATGACAGCCAGGAGCTGTCGATCTCGATCACCTGGGGACAAGGGACACACCTGTCACACACCTGGGGACACCTGGGACACACCTGGGGACACACCTGGGGACATCTATGAAGGTTAGGGTTAGGGTTAGGGACACCTGTCACACCTGGGGACACCCCTAAGGACAGCCAGGAGCTGTCGATCTCGATCACCTGGGGACAAGGCACACACCTGTGACACACCTGGGGACAAGGACACACCTGGGACACACCCGTGACACACCTGTCACACACCTGGGACACACCTGGGGACATGTGGGGATGGGGGTGATGGCTTGGGGTCACTGCTTTGTCACCTTGGAGGTGCGTCCCTTGTGTCCCCATACCCACACTGCCCTGTGTCCCCATGACCCCAAGGTGTCCCCAGAGTGTCCCCAGGTGTCCCCAGGTGTCCCCACCTGTCTCATGAACTCCTTGGAGGTGCACTCAGTGTGTCCCTGTACCCACCCTGTGTCCCCATAGCCACCCTGCCCTGTGTCCCCATGTCCCTGCCCTGTGTCCCCATGACCCCAAGGTGTCCCCATGACCCCGCACTGTCCCCAGGTGTCCCCATGTCCCCACCTGTCTCATGAACTCCTTGGAGGTGCACACCAGCTCACGGTGCAGCACCCAGCGTGTGCCCATACCCACCCTGTGTCCCTGTACCCACACAGTGTCCCCATAGCCACCCTGCCCTGTGTCCCCATGACCCCAGGGTGTCCCCATGACCCCACACTGTCCCCAAGGTGTCCCCATGTCCCCACCTGTCTCATGAACTCCTTGGAGGTGCACACCAGCTTGTGGTAGAGCACCCAGTGTGTCCCTGTACCCACACTGCCCTGTGTCCCCATGACCCCAGAGTGTCCCCAAGGTGTCCCCAGGTGTCCCCACCTGTCTCATGAACTCCTTGGAGGTGCACACCAGCTCACGGTGCAGCACCCAGCGTGTCCCTGTACCCACCCTGTGTCCCTGTACCCACCCTGTGTCCCCATAGCCCCACCCTGCCCTGTGTCCCCATGACCCCACACTGTCCCCAAGGTGTCCCCAGGGTGTCCCCATGTCCCCAAGGTGTCCCCACCTGTCTCATGAACTCCTTGGAGGTGCACACCAGCTCGTGGTAGAGCACCCAGCGTGTGCCTGTACCCACACTGCCCTGTGTCCCCATGACCCCAAGGTGTCCCCACAGTGTCCCCAGGTGTCCCCAGGTGTCCCCACCTGTCTCATGAACTCCTTGGAGGTGCACTCAGTGTGTCCCTGTACCCACCCTGTGTCCCCATAGCCACATTGCCCTGTGTCCCCATGACCCCACACTGTCCCCCAGGTGTCCCCAGGGTGTCCCCCAGGTGTCCCCACCTGTCTCATGAACTCCTTGGAGGTGCACACCAGCTCGTGGTAGAGCACTCAGCGTGTCCCTGTACCCACCCTCCCCTGTGTCCCCCTGTCCCTGCCCTGTGTCCCCATGACCCCACAGTGTCCCCACATTGTCCCCACACTGTCCCCAAGGTGTCCCCATGTCCCCACCTGTCTCATGAACTCCTTGGAGGTGCACACCAGCTCGTGGTAGAGCACCCAGCGTGTCCCTGTACCCACACAGTGTCCCTGTACCCACCCTGTGTCCCTGTACCCACCCTGCCCTGTGTCCCCATGACCCCACAGTGTCCCCAGGGTGTCCCCCAGGTGTCCCCATGTCCCCAAGGTGTCCCCACCTGTCTCATGAACTCCTTGGAGGTGCACACCAGCTCACGGTGCAGCACCCAGCGTGTGCCTGTACCCACACAGTGTCCCCATAGCCACCCTGCCCTGTGTCCCTGTACCCACCCTGCCCTGTGTCCCCATGACCCCACACTGTCCCCAGGTGTCCCCACACTGTCCCCAAGGTGTCCCCATGTCCCCACCTGTCTCATGAACTCCTTGGAGGTGCACACCAGCTCGTGGTAGAGCACCCAGCGGGGCTGCAGGGCGAACAGGGCGCTGTTGGGGTGGATGAACACCGGCTGCTGGTGCTTCACCGTGCGGTACCCGCCCCGCGCCAGCCGCGCCGTGTGGTAAAAGAACCCGGCTGTGATGGCCTGGGGGGACACAGAGAGGGGACAGTGGCACTGGGATACACTGGGAGGGCACTGGGATGGACTGGGAGGGCACTGGGAGGGCACTGGGAGGGCACTGGGAGGGACTGGGAGGGACTGGGATGCACTGGGATCGGTACCCGCCCCGCGCCAGCCGCGCCGTGTGGTAAAAGAACCCGGCTGTGATGGCCTGCGGGGACACAGAGAGGGGACAGTGGCACTGGGATGGCACTGGGAGGGCACTGGGATAAACTGGGAGGGACTGGGATAAACTGGGATGGACTGGGAGGGACTGGGATGCACTGGGATCGGTACCCGCCCCGCGCCAGCCGCGCCGTGTGGTAAAAGAACCCGGCTGTGATGGCCTGGGGGGACACAGAGAGGGGACAGTGGCACTGGGATGGCACTGGGAGGGACTGGGAGGGCACTGGGATGGACTGGGATGGACTGGGAGGGCACTGGAATCAGTGGATATTTTAGGGGGTGTTTGGGGGATATTTTAGGGGTATTTTGGGATATTTTGAGGTGTATTTGGGGTTTATTTTAGGGTGTATTTGGGGGATATTTTGGGGTGTATTTGGGGGTATTTTAAGGTGGATTTGGAGGACTTTTTGGGGGGTATTTTGTGAATATTTTGGGGGGTATTTTAGGATATTTTGAGGTGTATTTGGGGTTTATTTTGGGGGATATTTTGGGCTGTATTTAGGGTTTACCTTGCGCACCAGGTCCAGGTTGCCCCCGCAGGAGGACGGGGCTGAGGTGGATTTGGGGTTATTCCGTGGGACATTTTGTGAATATTTTGGGATATTTTGAGGTGTATTTGGGGACATTTTGGGGGACATTTTGGGGGATATTTTGGGCTTTACCTTCCTGACGAGGTCCAGGTTGCCCTGGCAGGAGGACAGGGCTGAGGCGTGATTTGGGATTATTTTGTGGGATATTTTGGGGGATATTTTGTGAATATTTTGGGGTATTTTGGGGGATATTTTGGGGGATATTTTGGGCTTTACCTTCCTGACGAGGTCCAGGTTGCCCTGGCAGGAGGACGGGGCTGGGGTGGATTTGGGCGATATTTTGGGGGATATTTTATGGATATTTGGGGATATTTTGGGGGCTGTTTTGGGGTGTATTTTGGGCTGTATTTGGGCTTTACCTTCCTGACGAGGTCCAGGTTGCCCTGGCAGGAGGACGGGGCTGAGGCGTGATTTGGGGTTATTTTGGGGGATATTTTGGGGGATATTTTGTGAATATTTTGGGATATTTTGGGGGATATTTTGGGGGATATTTTGGGCTTTACCTTCCTGACGAGGTCCAGGTTGCCCTGGCAGGAGGACGGGGCGATCTCCACGCGCTCCATCAGCCCCTGCAGCTGCTCCCGCACGTCCCGGGCGCGGCGCAGGGAGCGCGCCTGGACAAAGTGCTCGTAGCACCACTGCAGGGAGTGACCGCTGGCCACCCACTGGAGGGGACACGGGGGACACAGGGGGGACACGAGGGGGACACAGGGGACACGGGGGACACGGGGGGGACACAATGGGACAGCACAGACAGGGGCACAAGAGGGACGAGGACAGCAGGACAGGGACACACCAAGGGACACAAAGGTCAGTGCTGCTGCCGGAGGTGGCCCCAGCCCCACGATGTCCCCAAGGTGTCCCCAAGGTGTCCCCGTACCTGGTTGTAGACGTTGAGCAGCACCAGGTGGTCGCCCCCGGGCACGCTGAAGGCCACGCGGGCGCTGTCGGCGTGGAGCACCTTGTCCTTGGGCCGGTAGAAAACGGCGTTGTTCACCGAGAGCATGGCTGCCACCGTGAGAACCTCCTCTGTGCAGCCATACCTGTGACATTGGGGACATTGGGGACACTGTCAGCACCTCCTCTGTGCAGCCATACCTGTGACATTGGGGACATTGGGGACACTCAGGGGACATTGGGGACATTGGGGACATGGCGTTGTTCACCGAGAGCATGGCTGCCACCGTGAGAACCTCCTCTGTGCAGCCATACCTGATTGGGGACATTGGGGACACTGAGGGGACATTGGGGACACTGGGGACACTGTCAGCACCTCCTCTGTGCAGCCATAACTGAGATATTGGGGACATTGGGGACACGGCGTTGTTCACCGAGAGCATGGCTGCCACTGTGAGCATCTCCTCAGTACACCCATATCTGTGACATTGGGGACATTGGGGACACTGAGGGGACATTGGGGACATTGGGGACACGGCGTTGTTCACCGAGAGCATGGCTGCCACTGTGAGAACCTCCTCTGTGCAGCCATACCTGATTGGGGACATTGGGGACACTCAGGGGACATTGGGGACACTGTCAGCACCTCCTCTGTGCAGCCATACCTGTGACATTGGGGACATTGGGGACACTGAGGGGACAGTGGGGACACGGCGTTGTTCACTGAGAGCATGGCTGCCACTGTGAGCACCTCCTCTGTGCAGCCATACCTGATTGGGGACATTGGGGACACTCAGGGGACATTGGGGACACTCAGGGGACATTGGGGACACTGTCAGCACCTCCTCTGTGCAGCCATACCTGTGACATTGGGGACACTCAGGGGACATTGGGGACACTGAGGGGACATTGGGGACACTGAGGGGACATTGGGGACACGGCGTTGTTCAGCGAGAGCATGGCTGCCACCGTCAGCACCTCCTCTATGCAGCCATACCTGATTGGGGACATTGGGGACACTGAGGGGACATTGGGGACACTGTCAGCACCTCCTCTGTGAAGCCATAACTGATTGGGGACATTGGGGACACTGAGGGGACATTGGGGACACTGAGGGGACACTGGGGACATGGCAGCCAACATCAGCACCTCGTCTGTGAAGTACCTGGGTGGGTACATTGGGGACACTTTGGGGACACTCAGAGGAGATGGGACACACTGGGGACACTTTGGGGACACACTGGGGACACTCTGGGGACACTCTGGGGACACACTGGGGACACTCTGGGGACACCTTGGGGACACTCAGAGGAGATGGGACACACTGGGGACACTCTGGGGACACCTTGGGGACACTCTGGGGACCCATCTGTCACTCACTGCTCGCTCGCCAGGATCATCTTGGCCAACATGGGCTCCACCGGCAGCTCCGCCATGCGCCGGCCCAGCTGGGACAGACAGACAGGGGGACAGAGGGGACAGACGGACAGAGGGGACAGGGGGGACAGAGGGACAGAGGGGACAGACGGACAGAGGGACAGAGTGACCACCAGGGAGACCCCCGGGGACGCTCCCAGTGCGTCCCAGTCCCTCCCAGTCCATCCCAGTGCTCCCAGTTCATCCCAGTCCCTCCCAGTGCTCCCAGTCCCTCCCACTTCATCCCAGTTCATCCCAGTGTGTCCCAGTCCCTCCCAGTCCCTCCCAGTCCCTCCCAGTCCGTCCCAGTGCTCCCAGTACCGTGGTTATTTCCTCCAGGTGGTTCATTCCCCATTCCCAGTCCCTGTCCCAGTCCCTCCCAGTCCATCCCAGTATTCCCAGTACCGTGGTGAGCTCGCCCAGGTGGTTAAGGCGGTTCATTCCCCATTCCCAGTTCCCCTCTCAGTGCTCCCAGTATTCCCAGTCCATCCCAGTCCATCCCAGTACCGTGGTGAGCTCCCCCAGGTGGTTCAGGCGGTTCATTCCCCATTCCCAGTTCCCGTCCCAGTCCATCCCAGTCCATCCCAGTACCGTGGTGAGCTCCCCCAGGTGGTTCGGGTGGTTCATTCCCCATTCCCAGTTCCTGTCCCAGTCCCTCCCAGTCCATCCCAGTACCGTGGTGAGTTCCCCCAGGTGGTTCAGGCAGTTCATTCCCCATTCCCAGTCCCTGTCCCAGTGCTCCCAGTCCCTCCCAGTCCCTCCCAGTCCATCCCAGTATTCCCAGTACCGTGGTGAGCTCGCCCAGGTGGTTCAGGCGGTTCATTCCCCATTCCCAGTCCCTGTCCCAGTGCTCCCAGTATTCCCAGTCCATCCCAGTATTCCCAGTACCGTGGTGAGTTCCCCCAGGTGGTTCAGGCGGTTCATTCCCCATTCCCAATCCCTCTCCCAGTATTCCCAGTCTGTCCCAGTACCGTGGTGAGTTCCCCCAGGTGGTTCAGGCGGTTCATTCCCCATTCCCAGTTCCCGTCCCAGTCCCTCCCAGTCCCTCCCAGTCCCTCCCAGTACCGTGGTGAGTTCCCCCAGGTGGTTCGGGTGGTTCATTCCCCATTCCCAGTTCCCCTCCCAGTATTCCCAGTCCATCCCAGTACCGTGGTGAGCTCCCCCAGGTGGTTCAGTGCCCCCAGGGCATAGAGCTGCTCCAGCGCCAGCACCAGCGTCTCGTGGGGGGGAGGGTCCAGGAAGTCAAAGTGGATCAGGTCATTGATACCTGGGGACACCTCGGGGTCACCTCGGGGTCACCTCGGGGTCACCCTGGGTCACCCTGGGTCACCTGGCTGTCCCCAAACCCCCTGTGTCACCCTGGTGTCCCCAGTCCCTCCCAGTGCCCGTAACTCCATTCCCAGTCCATCCCAGTCCATCCCAGTGCCCCCAATCCCCTCCCAGTCCATCCCAGTCTGTCCCAGTCCCTCCCAGTCCATCCCAGTCCCTCCCAGTGCCCATAACTCCATTCCCAGTCCACTCCCAGTCCCCTCCCAGTGCCCATATCTCTATTCCCAGTCCCTCCCAGTCCCTTCCAGTCCCTCCCAGTCCATTCCCAGGTCCCTCCCAGTCCCTCCCAGTCCATCCCAGTCCCTACCCAGGCTCTTGAGCAGCAGCACCAGTGCCCCCAGGTCCCTCCCAGTCTGTCCCAGTCCCTCCCAGTGCTCCCAGTCCCTACCCAGGCTCTTGAGCAGCAGCACCAGTGCCCCCAGGTCCCTCCCAGTCCCTCCCAGTCCCTCCCAGTCCCTCCCAGTGCTCCCAGTCCCTACCCAGGCTCTTGAGCAGCAGCACCAGTGCCCCCAGGTCGGCTCTCTGGATCTCCGGCACCGCCGTCTCCTCCAGCTCGTGCTGGAAGGCCCAGGCCGTGTAGAGCCGGAAGCACTTCCCGGGAGCCACGCGGCCGGCGCGGCCTGCGCGCTGATTGGCTGAGGCCTGGGGACAGGGGGGACACCTGTGACACCTGGGACACACCTGGGACACACCTGGGACACACCTGGGACACACCTGGGACACCTGGGACACACTGGGTTATACTGGGACAGCAGTGACACGCGGCCAGCGCGGCCTGCGCGCTGATTGGCTGAGGCCTGGGGACAGGGGGGACACCTGGGACACACCTGGGACACACCTGGGACACACCTGGGACACCTGGGATACACCCGGGACACACCTGGGATACACCTGGGACACACCTGGGACACACCTGGGACACACCCAGGACACCTGGGACACACCCAGGACACACCTGGGACACCTGGGACACATCTGGGACACCTGGGAGACACCTGGGATACACCTGGGACACACCTGGGACACACCTGGGACACC
This sequence comes from Agelaius phoeniceus, assembly GCF_020745825.1. Taxonomy (NCBI): domain Eukaryota; kingdom Metazoa; phylum Chordata; class Aves; order Passeriformes; family Icteridae; genus Agelaius; species Agelaius phoeniceus. The sequence goes on along the minus strand of NW_026531236.1, from coordinate 23,482 downwards.
TGGGATACACCTGGGACACCTGGCAGGGTCACCAATGTCACCTGTAACCCACTGGGACAGCAGTGACACGCAGCCGGTGTGGCCTGCGCGCTGATTGGCTGAGGCCTGGGGACAGGGGGGACACCTGTGACACACCTGGGACACACCTGGGACACACCTGGGACACACCTGGGACACCTGTAACCCACTGGGACAGCAGTGACACATGGCCAACACAGCCTGTGCGCTGATTGGCTGAGGCCTGGGGACAGGGGGGACACCTGGGACACACCTGGGACACACCTGGGACACACCTGGGATACACCTGGGACACACCTGGGACACACCTGGGACACACCCAGGACACCTGGGACACACCTGGGACGCACCTGGGACACACCTGGGACACACCTGGGACACACCTGGGACACACCTTGGAGCAGGGGTCACCACCAGGGACTCCATGCCCGTGTGGGGGCTCACAACAGGTGACAATACATGACAATACATGACAATAGGGTGACAATAGATGACAATAAGGTCACACAGGTGACACCCAGGTGACACAGGTGACACACAGGTGACGCACCTTGGAGCAGGGTGTCACCACCAGGGACTCCATGCCCATGCGGGGGCTCACAACAGGTGACAATAGATGACAATACATGACAATACATGACAGTACAATAGGGTGACACCCAGGTGACACAGGTGACACCCAGGTGACACACAGGTGACACACAGGTGACGCACCTTGGAGCAGGGTGTCACCACCAGGGACTCCATGCCCATGCAGGGGGCTCACGACAGGTGACAATAGATGACAATACATGACAATAGGGTGACAATAGGTGACACCCAGGTGACACCCAGGTGACACAGGTGACACTCAGGTGACACAGGTGACGCACCTTGGAGCACGGTGTCACCACCAGGGACTCCATGCCCGTGCGAGGGGCTCCCAACAGGTGACGATACATGACAATACATGACAATAAGGTGTCACAGGTGACACAGGTGACACCCAGGTGACACAGGTGACGCACCTTGGAGCAGGGTGTCACCACCAGGGACTCCATGCCCGTGCGGGGGCTCACAACAGGTGACAATACATGACAGTACATGACAATAAGGTGTCACAGGTGACACAGGTGACACACAGGTGACACCCAGGTGACACCCAGGTGACACAGGTGACGCACCTTGGAGCAGGGTGTCACCACCAGGGACTCCATGCCCGTGCGGGCGCTGTAGCTTTTCTGCTTGCAGAAGCCGGGGTCCAGCACGTAGACGATGCCGTCGATGGTCACCGAGGTCTCGGCGATGTTGGTGGCCACCACCACCTGTGCCAGGTGAGGGGACGGCGCTGGGACACGCCCGGGACACGCCCTCGCAGGCCACGCCCCCAGTGGAAGCACTGCGGCTGTTAGGCCCCGCCCACACGGAGCTCCAGCCAATCGCGGGCTACGCTGCGGGCCAGGCCCAAGGAAGCCGCAGCCCTTTAGGCTCCGCCCATTCTGCCCACACCCAACTGAGCCACACCCTGTTTAGACCACGCCCATTCTGACCACACCCAATTGAGCCACACCCTGTTTAGACCACGCCCATTCCGACCACAGCCAATTGAGCCCCACCCATTTTGACCAACCCAAATCAAGCCTCACCCATTCTGACCACACCCAAGAAAACCACACCCCCTTTAGGCCCCGCCTCTGCTGATCACACCCAATTAAGCTCCACCCACTCGCATGAAGCCACACCCCCCCTCAGGTCCCACCCTCTCTCTTAAAGGGCCAGCGCATATTCCTGGGTCTGTAAATGAAACCCCACCCATTTCTCTTAAACCCCGCCCCTCTCCTATTACACCACGCCCCCTCCTGAAGCTCCGCCCCTCCCTTAAAGGGCCCACACACCTTCCTGGCTCCCTAAATGAAACCCCATCCCCTTCCCCTTAAACCCCACCCCATTTCCCTTAAACCCCGCCCCTCTCCCATGACACCACGCCCCTTCCCGAGGCCCCGCCCCTCCCTTAAAGGGCCAGCGCACCTTCCTGGCGCCGGGGGGCGTGGGCTGGAAGATGCGGGCCTGCAGCTCCGAGGGCAGGTTGGCGTAGATGGGCAGCACCAGCAGCTCGGGCAGGCGCGAGCCCAGGCGGCGGCAGCGCTCCTGCAGCAGCTCCACGCAGGCCTCGATCTCCTCCTGACACCCAGGGGACATTGGGGACATTGGGGACACTGGGGACACCCAGGGGTATCAGGGACATTGGGGACATCAGGGACACCCAGGGGATTGGGGGACATTGGGGACATTTGGGAGACTGGGGACACAGAGGGACAAAGACCGGCGGCAGGAAATTGGGGTTGGGGACAGCAGAGAACAGGGACACCTGCAGGGATGGGGACAGCAGGGGGACACTGAGGGACACTGAGGGGACACTGAGGTGACACTGAGGGGACACTGAGGTGACACTGAGGGGACACTGAGGGGACACCCAGGTGACACTGAGGGGACGCTGAGGGGACACTGAGGGGACACTGAGGGGACACCCAGGGGACACTGAGGGGACACTGACCTGCCCGGTGAGGAAGACCAGGATGTCCCCCGGGGGTTGGGTGACGTGGATCTGCAGCACCGACACCACGCAGGCCTCCAGGTAATCGGCCTCAGGCGCCTGCGGGGACATTGGGGACACCAGGGGGACATTGGGGGACATTGGGGACACAGGGGACATGGGGACACCAGCACCAGCTGTCCCCAGAGATCCCCAGCCATCCCCCCTCCTTCTCCTGTGTCCCCAAACACTGTCAAGAGCCCACAGAGCCTGGTACCCCTGAGCACCCCCAGTGTCCCCATCAATGTCCCCATTAATGTCCCCAGTGCCCTGAACACCCCCAATGTCCCCTGATATCCCCAATGTCCCCAGTGTCCCCAATGCCCTGAGCACCCCCAATGTCCCCTGATGTCCCCAATGTCCCCAATGTCCCCAATGCCCTGAGCACCCCCAATGTCCCCTGATGTCCCAAATGTCCCCAGTGTCCCCAATGCCCTGAACACCCCCAATGTCCCCATTAATGTCCCCATTAACATCCCCAAGTCCTTAATGCCCCCAGTGCCCCCAATGCCCCCAGTGCCCCCAATGTCCCCAATGTCCCCAATGCCCTGAACAGCCCCAGTGTCCCCAGTGTCCCCAGTGTCACCTTGGTGTAGTAGATGTCGACGGGGAAGCGGCGCCCCAGGATGACCCCAATGCCCTGAACACCCCCAATGTCCCCAACACCCCCAATGTCCCCAATGTCCCCAATGTCCCCTGTCTGTCCCCAGTGTCCCCATTGTCACCTTGGTGTAGTAGATGTCGACGGGGAAGCGGCGGCCCGGGATGACCCCAATGCCCTGAACACCCCCAATGTCCCCAATGCCCCCAGTGTCCCCAGTGTCCCCAATGTCCCCTGTCTGTCCCCAGTGTCCCCAGTGTCCCCAGTGTCACCTTGGTGTAGTAGATGTCGACGGGGAAGCGGCGCCCCGGGATGCGGAACACGGGCGCGTGGTCGAAGAAGGCCGAGAAGCGCTCGGTGTCCAGCGTGGCCGAGGCCACCAGGACCTTGAGCTGCGGCCGGAAGCGAGCGATGTCCTTGATGAGGCCGAAGAGCACGTCCGTGTGCAGGGTGCGCTCGTGGGCCTCGTCCACCATGATCACACTGAGGACACACGGACATGGGGATGGACATGGGGACATGGGGATGGACATGGGGACACAGGGATGGACATGGGGACATGGGGATGGACACAGGGACACAGGGATGGACATGGGGACACAGGGACACAGGGAGCACGTCCGTGTGCAGGGTGCGCTCGTGGGCCTCGTCCACCATGATCACGCTGCGGACACACGGACACCGGGATGGACACACGGACACCGGGATGGACACACGGACATGGGGATGGACACACGGACACCGGGATGGACATGGGGACATGGACATGGGGACACAGGGATGGACACAGGGACAGGGACACAGGGACAGGGACACAAAGAAGGACACATCCCCAATGTCCCCTGGCTGTCCCTGTCCCCAGGTGTCCCCAATGTCCCCAGTGTCACCTGTAGGAGGCCAGGTCTGGCTCTGTCAGGAACTCCCTCAGCAGCATCCCGTCCCCAATGTCCCCTGGCTGTCCCTGTCCCCAATGTCCCCAGTGTCCCCAATGTCCCCAGTGTCCCCAGGTGTCCCCAGTGTCCCCAATGTCCCCCCAGTGTCACCTGTAGGAGGCCAGGTCTGGCTCTGTCAGGAACTCCCTCAGCAGCATCCCATCCCCAATGTCCCCAATGTCCCCTGGCTGTCCCTGTCCCCAATGTCCCCAGTGTCCCCAATGTCCCCAGTGTCCCCAATGTCCCCAATGTCCCAAACATCCCCAGTGTCCCCAATGTCCCCAGTGTCCCTGGTGTCACCTGTAGGAGGCCAGGTCTGGCTCTGTCAGGAACTCCCTCAGCAGCATCCCGTCCGTCATGTACTTGAGCACCGTGCGCTCCGACGTGCAGTCCTCGAAGCGGATGCTGTACCCGACCTTGGGGACAAGGGACACGGCCCTGTCACCTCCCCGGGGCTGCTGTCCCCTCCCCGGGGTCGCTGTCACCCTCAGGGTCACTCAGGCCACCCCCCTGAGGTCACTCACGTGCCCCAAGTGTCCCCAGAGTGAGCAGGACGTGTCCCCAAGGTGGGGACAGTGTGGCTGGGGGTAGGGATGTGTCCCCAGTGTCCCCAGTGTCCCCACAGTGTCTCCTTTGTCCTCAATGTCCCCCCAATGTCCCCCATGTCCCCAATGTCCCCAGTGTCCTCACAGTGTCCTCGTTGTCACCTCATTGTCCAGCTTTGTCCCCAGTGTCCCCCAATGTCCCGCATGTTATGTCTCCCCAATGTCCCCATTGTCCCCAATGTCCCCAGTGTCCCCAATGTCCCCCATGTCCCCAATGCCCCCCCATGTCCCCCATTGTCCCCAATGTCCCCCATTGTCCTCAATGTCCCCAATGTCCCCCATGCCCCCAATATCCCCAATCCTCCCATGTCCCCAGTGTCCCCCATGTCCCCCATGTCCCCAGTGTCCTCAATGTCCCCATTGCCCCCCAGTGTCCCCAGTGTCCCCCCATGTTCCCAATGTCCCCAATCCTCCCATGTCCCCAATGTCCCCAGTGTCCCCAATGTCCCCAGTGTCCTCAGTGCCCCCAATGTCCCCGTTGTCCCCAATGTCCCCATTGCCCCCCAATGTCCCCAGTGTCCTCAGTGCCCCCAATGTCCCCAATGTCCCCATTGCCCCCCAATGTCCCCCAATGTCCCCAGTGTCCTCAGTGCCCCCAATGTCCCCCCCTGTCCCCGTTGTCCCCCAGTGTCCCCTTTGTCACCTCGTTGCCCAGCTTTGTCCCCATCTCCACGGCCACCCTGGCTGCCACGCTCATGGCTGCCACGCGTCGCGGCTGCGTCACGCCGATCTTCAGCCCCCCCCGCGTGTAGCCCTGGGGACATCGGGGACAATGTGGGGGTCGGGGGGGGTGACAGAGACCCCCGAGCCCGAGGGACCCCCCTGGAACTGAACCGACCCCAAAAACGAGACCTGAGCGGCCCCGGATCCCCCCAGGACCCCAAATCCTCTCAAATCACTCCCAGTGTCCCCAACCACCTCCCAGTTCAATCCCAGTCCCTCCCAGTTCAATCCCAGTCCCTCCCAGTGTCCCACAATCCCCTCCCAGTCCCTCCCAATTTCCCCAAATCCCCTCCCAGTCCCCCCAATCCCTCCCAATTTCCCCCAATCCCCTCCCAGTCCCTCCCAATTTCCCCCAATCCCCTCCCAGTTCCTCTCAATCCCCTCCCAATCCCCTCCCAGTCCCTCCCAGTCCCTTCCAATTTCCCCCAATCCCCTCCCAGTCCCTCCCAATTTCCCCCAATCCCCTCCCAGTTCCTCTCAATCCCCTCCCAATCCCCTCCCAGTCCCTCCCAGTCCTTCCCAGTTCCCCCCAATCCCCTCCAATCCCCTCCCAGTCCCTCCCAGTCCCTTCCAATTTCCCCCAATCCCCTCCCAGTCCCTCCCAGTTCCCCCAGTCCCTCCCAATTTCCCCCCAATTTCCCCCCAAATCCCCCCCCAGTCCTTCCTAATTCCCCCCAATCCCCTCCCAGTCCCTCTCAATTCCCTTCCAGTTCCCCCCAATCCCCTCCCAGTCCCTCCCAGTTCCCCCATTCCCTCCCAGTGCTCCCAGTGCTCCCAGTGCTCCCAGTTCACCTCCTCGTGCAGGTACTGGGGGATCTGGGTGGTTTTCCCCGAGCCGGTCTCGCCCTCGATCACCAGCACCTGGTGCTGGGCCACGGCCGCCACCAGCTCGTCCCGGAAGGGGAAGATGGGCAGGGCCCGGCGGCCGTCCTGGAGCGACTGCCGGCGGCGCTCGGCCTCGGGGACGGCCTCGGGGACATCCTGGGGACACCGGGGACACCTCGGGGTCATTGGGGTCACCCTCAGTGTCACCAAATTCACCCCAAAATCACCCCGGTTCCACCCACTGCCGGCAGCGCTCAGCCTCGGGGACGGCCTCGGGGACATCCTGGGGACACCAAATTCACCCCAAATTCACCCCAAATTCACCCCAGTTCCACCCACTGCCGGCGGTGCTCGGCCTCAGGGACGGCCTCGGGGACATCCTGGGGACACCAGGGTCACCCTCAGTGTCACCAAATTCACCCCAAAATCACCAATAACCACCCACTGTCCCCACTGCCGGCGGCGCTCGGCCTCGGGGACGGCCTCGGGGACATCCTGGGGTCACCAAATTCACCCCAAATTCACCCCAAATTCACCAGTAACCACCCACTGTCCCCACTGCCGGCGGCGCTCGGCCTCGGGGACGGCCTCGGGGACATCCTGGGGACAGCCCAGGGTCATTGGGGTCACCCTCAGGGTCACCAAATTCACCCCAAATTCACCCCAAATTCACCAGTAACCACCCACTGTCCCCACTGCTGGTGGCGCTCGGCCTCGGGGACATCCTGGGGACACCGGGGACACCTCAGGGTCACCAAATTCACCCCAAATTCACCCCAGTTCCACCCCCTGCCAGCGGCGCTCGGCCTCGGGGACGGCCTCGGGGACATCCTGGGGACACCAGGGTCACCCTCAGTGTCACCAAATTCACCCCAAAATCACCAGTAACCACCCCCTGCCGGCGGCGCTCGGCCTCGGGGACGGCCTCGGGGACATCCTGGGGACACCAAATTCACCCCAAATTACCCCCAAATTCACCCCGGTTCCACCCCCTGCCGGCGGCGCTCGGCCTCGGGGACGGCCTCGGGGACATCCTGGGGACACCGGGGACACCCCAGGGTCACCTCAGGGTCATTGGGGCCACCCTCAGGGTCACCAAATTCATCCCAGTGTCACCCCAAAATCACCGGTAACCACCCACTGTCCCCACTGCTGGAGGTGCTCGGCCTTGGGGACATCCTGGGGACACCCCAGGGTCATTGGGGTCCCCCTCAGTGTCACCAAATTCACCCCAAATTCACCCCAAAATCACCGGTAACCACCCACTGTCTGCACTGCTGGTGGCGCTCGGCCTCGGGGACATCCTGGGGACAGCCCAGTGTCACCAAATTCACCCCAAATCCCCCCAAACCCCTTCCTCTGACCCCAAATCCCCCCAAACCCCTTCCTCTGACCCCAAACCCACTCAGGAGCCCCAGGGTGACCCCAAACCCACTCAGGGCCCCCAAGGTGACCCCAAACCCACTCAGGACCCCCAGGGTGACCCCAAACCCCACCTTTTGGGGGTCGGTCCCCTCTAACTGAGCAGCACTGATGAACTGCACCATCTCCTCCTCCTCCAGCAGCAGCTCTGATCCCCCCCAGATCCCCATAAATCAACCCAAATCCCCTCTAAACCCCTTCCCACCACCCCAAATCCCCCCCAAACCCCTTCCTATGACCCCAAATCCACCCCAAATCCCCTCCAAACCACCCCAAATCCCTTCCTATGACCCCAAATCCCCCCCAAATCCCCCCCAAGCCCCCAGGGTGACCCCAAACCCCACCTTTTGGGGGTCAGTGCCCTCTAACTGAGCGGCACTGATGAACTGCACCATCTCCTCCTCCTCCAGCAGCAGCTCCTGGTCCTTCCCTGATCCCCATAAACCACCCCAAACCCACCCCAAATCCCTTCCTATGACCCCAAATCCCCCCCAAACCCCCAGGGTGACCCCAAACCCCACCTTTTGGGGGTCAGTCCCCTCTAATTGAGCGGCACTGATGAACTGCACCATCTCCTCCTCCTCCAGCAGCAGCTCTGATCCCCCCCAGATCCCCCCAAATCCCCTCCAAACCACCCCAAATCCCCCCCAAATCACCCCAAATCCCCCCCAAACCCACTCAGGACCCCCTGGGTGACCCCAAACCCCACCTTTTGGGGGTCAGTGCCCTCTAATTGAGCGGCACTGATGAACTGCACCATCTCCTCCTCCTCCAGCAGCAGCTCCTGGTCCTTCCCCAGCCATCCCAAACCTCCTCCCATGACCCCAAATCCCCCCCAAACCCCTTCCTATGACCCCAAATCCCCTCCAACCCGCCCCAAACCCCCAGGGTGACCCCAAACCCCACCTTTTGGGGGTCAGTGCCCTCTAACTGAGCGGCACTGATGAACTGCACCATCTCCTCCTCCTCCAGCAGCAGCTCTGATCCCCCCTGAACCCCCCTGAACCATCCCAAACCACCCCAAATCCACCCCAAACCACCCCAAATCCCCCCCAAACCCCCAGGGTGACCCCAAACCCCACCTTTTGGGGGTCAGTGCCCTCGAGCTGAGCAGCACTGATGAACTGCACCATCTCCTCCTCCTCCAGCAGCAGCTCGTGGTCCCTCAAAACCCCTTCCCACGACCCCAAATCCCCCCCAGATCCCCTCCAAACCACCCCAAATCCCCCCCAAACCCACTCAGGACCCCGTGGGTGACCCCAAACCCCACCTTTTGGGGGTCAGTGCCCTCGAGCTGAGCAGCACTGATGAACTGCACCATCTCCTCCTCCTCCAGCAGCAGCTCGTATTCCCTCCCCAACCATCCCAAACCTCCTCCCATGACCCCAAATCCACCCCAAACCACCCCAAATCCCCCCCAAACCACCCCAAATCCCCCCCAAACCCCCAGGGTGACCCCAAACCCCACCTTTTGGGGGTCAGTCCCCTCTAATTGAGCAGCACTGATGAACTGCACCATCTCCTCCTCCTCCAGCAGCAGCTCGTATTCCTTGCCGTCCTTGCCGTCCCTGCCGCGCGCGTCCCTGGCCCCGAAGCGCAGCGCGGCCGCCCCCAGCAGCTGCTCCTCCCAGCGCCGCTGCTCGTCCCGCGGCGCCAGCGCCTCCTCCTGCGCCTCCTCCCGTTCTGGAATCTTCTGTTGGGGGGGGGATTGGGGGTCAGTGAGGGGATTGGGGGGGTTTGGGGGGGTTTGGTGTCATGGGGAGAGGTTTGGGGTCACGGGGAGAGGTTTGGGGTCATAGGGAGAGGTTTTAGGGGGCTTTGGGGTCATGGGGAGAAGTTTGGGGGGATTTGGGGATGGTTTGGGGTCATGGGGAGTGGTTTGGGGGGGATTTGGGGGGAATTGGGATCATGGGGAGAGGTTTTAGGGGGGATTTGGGGGTTTAGGGGGATATGGGGGCAGTTTGGGGTCATGGGGAGAGGTTTTAGGGGGGGATTGAGGGTCAGCAAGGGGATTTGGGGCTTTAGGAGGGATTTGGGACCATGGGGAGAGGTTTTGCGGGGGGATTGGGGGTGAGCGAGGGGATTTGGGGGGATTTGGGGGGCTTTGGGGGGGGATTTGGGGGCAGTTTGGGGTCATAGGGAGAGGTTTTAGGGGGGGATTGGGGGTCAGTGAGGGGATTGGGGGGGATTTGGGGGGGATCTGGGATCATGGGGAGAGGTTTTGGGGGGGATTGGGGGGTGGTTTGGGGGGATTTGGGGGTGGTTTGGGGCAATTTGGGATCATGGGGAGAGGTTTTGGGGGGGGATTGGGGGTCAGCCAGGGGATTTTCCAGGGCAGATTTTAGTTTCCCCCACCTTGTCCCGTGTCTCCTCGGGGATGTGGTAGCGGCTGCCCCTCCCCAAGCGCCAATTTTGGGATTTTTCAGGTGTGAATTTTGGGGTTTTTTAGGTGCCAATTTTGGGATTTTTCAGGTGTGAATTTTGGGGTTTTTTAGGTGCCAATTTCGGGATTTTTCAGGTGCCAATTTTGGGGTTTTTTAGGTGCCAATTTCATGATTTTTCAGGTTCCAGCTTTGGGGGTTTCTCAGATAACAATTTCAGGATATTTCAAGTACCAATTTTGGGATTTTTCAGGTGCCAATTTCGGAGCTTTTCAAGTGCCAATTTTGGGATTTTTCAGGTGCAGATTTCAGGATTTTTGAAGTACCAATTCCAGGATTTTTCAGGCGCCGATCTCAGCATTTCAGCTGAATTTCAGCTGCTGATTTGGGGTTTTTCCAGTGCAGATTTTAGTTTCCCCCACCTTGTCCCGTGTCTCCTCGGGGATGTGGTAGCGGCTGCCCCTCCCCAAGCGCCAATTTCAGGATTTTTCAAGTACCAATTTTGTGATTTTTCAGGCGCTCATCTCAGCATTTCCCAGCTGCTGATTTGGGTTTTTCCAGTGCAGATTTTAGTTTCCCCCACCTTGTCCCTGCTCTCCTCGGGGATGTGGTAGCGGCTGCTCCTCTCCAGCTGCTCCCTGGCCCCCGCCCGTTTGTAGTCCTGGGCCAGGTCCCTCAGGCGCCGTTTGTAGCTCAGCTCGCGGCGCTCGGGCAGCGTCAGCGCCTCCTCCCCGAAGAGCAGCTCCTCGTCCTGGATCTCCTGCTCCAGCTCCTCCAGCTTCTCCCGCTCCCGCTTGGCCAGGTACTCGCGGCGGGAGCGCTTGCGCAGCTCGGGGATCTGGGGAGAAATGGGGAAAAAACAGGAAAAAAATGGGAAAAAATGGCATTAAAATGGGGTGTAATGGGCAGGTACTCGCGGCGGGAGCGCTTGCGCAGCTCGGGGATCTGGGGAGAAATGGGATTAAAATGGGAAAAAATGGCATTAAAATGGGAAAAAATGGCATTACAATGGGGTGAAATGGTGAAAAAATGGGATTAAAATGGGGTGCAATGGGCAGGTACTCGCGGCGGGAGCGCTTGCGCAGCTCGGGGATCTGGGGGAGAAATGGGGAAAAAATGGGAAAAAATCGCATTAAAATGAGAAAAAATGGGATTAAAATGGGGTGAAATGGTGAAAAAATGGGATTAAAATGGGGTGAAATGGTGAAAAAATGGGATTAAAATGAGAAAAAATGGGATTAAAATGGGGTGAAATGGGCAGGTACTCGCGGCGGGAGCGCTTGCGCAGCTCGGGGATCTGGGGGAAAACGGGGAAAAAATGGGGAAAAATGGCATTAAAATGGGAAAAAATGGTGAAAAAATGGGAAAAACTGGCATTCAAATGGGGTGAAATGGGCGGGTGCTCTGGGATTTGGGGAAATAGGGAAAATGTGGAGGAAAGGGGAACTGGGCATTTGGGGGTTCCTCCCCTCCTGTCTCTCACCAGGGCTCTCTGCTCCTCCTCTGCCATTTTCAGGCGTTTCTGGGCCTCCTCGTAGGCCTGGGCAGGCAAAGGGGGTGAGGGCCCCCATCCCACTGAGAATCCCCCAAACCCCCCCGAGCCCACCTTGGGGACCCCCTGAGCACCCCCAGACCCCTAGGACCCCCCAAAAGCCCCCCAGGCCCACCTTGGACTCACCCCGGGCCCCCCCAGCCCCTTCAAACGCCCCTCAAACCCCCCCAGGACCCCCAAACCCCCCTGGGACCCCCCCAGGCCCCACCTTGGGGTCCCCTGAGCCCCTCCAGCCCCCTCAAACCCCCCTGAGACCCCCCCCAAATCACCCCTGGACCCCCCCAAACTCCCCCCAAACCCCCCTGGGACCCCCCCAAGCCCCACCTTGGGGTCCCCCCATCCCCTCCCAGCTCCCCAAACCCTCCTGTGACCCCCCCCATAACCCCCCTCAAACCCCCCCAAATCCCACCTGGGAGTCCCCCTGTGCCCCCCAAACCCCTCCAAACCCCCCTGAGACCCCATCTTGGAGTCTCCCCGTGCCCCCAGGACCCCCATAGCCCCACCAAGCCGCACCTTGGGGTCCCCCCTTGCCCCCCAAATCCCCCTCAAACCCCCCCCCAGCCCCACCTTGGGGTCCCTCCGTGTCCTCCCAGACCCCCCCAAACCCCCCTGGGAGCCCCCCAAATCTCCCCCAAATCCTCCCCAGGACCCCCCAAACCCCCCATAGCCCCACCCAAGCCCCACCTTGGGGTCTCCCCAGCCTCCCAGACCCCCCCAGGAACCCCCCAAACCCCCCTCAAATCCTCCCAGTCCCCACCTTGGGGTCCCCCCGTGCCCCCCAAACCCCCCCAAGGACCCTCCAAACCCCCCCCAAACCCCTCTGGGACCCCCCAGACTCCCCCCAAACCCCCCCCATAGCCCCCTCATAACCCCCCTGGGACCCCCCCAAACCCCCCCATAGCCCCCTAGGCCCCACCTTGGGGTCCCCCCCATTCCCCCTAAATCCCCCTCAAACCCCCCAGGCCCCACCTTGGGGTCCCCCCAGCCCCCCAAACCCCCCCAGGCCCCACCTTGGGGTCCCCCCGAGCGCCCCAAACCCCCTCCAGCCCCACCTTGGGGTCCCCCCAGCCCCCCAAACGCCCCCAGGCCCCACCTTGGGGTCCCCCCGAGCGCCCCTGTCCCTGTCCCGGTCCCGGTCCCGCCGCCGCAGGCGCTCGGCGAAGGCGTCGCGCTCGCGCAGGTCCCGCAGCCGCTCCCGCTCCGACGCCTCCCACTCCTCCTCCGGCTCCTCGGGGGCCCTTGGAGAGGGCCGGGAATGGGTGGGGGGACCCCAAAAACACCCCCGGGGAGAGGGGAGGGGGAGATGGGAGCAGGGAGAGCCCAGCCAGGAGGCAAAGAAGGGTGAAAATCCCACCCCAAAATCAACTCGGGAACGCCAAAAATCCCAACTCGGGACATCCAAAATTCCATCTGGGAACCCCAAAAATCAATTTGGGAGACACAAAATCTCATCTGGGAACCCCAAAAATCCCAACTCGGGAACCCCAAAATCTCATCTGGGAACCCCAAAAATCAACTTGGGAGACCCAAAATCCCAACTGGGAATCCCAAAAATCAACTTGAGAGACCCAAAATCCACTCAGGAACCCCAAAATCCCAACTGGGAACTCAAAATCCCCACCTGGGAACCCCAAAAATCAACTTGAGAGATCCAAAATCCCCTCAGGAACCCCAAATTCCATCTGGGAACCCAAAAATCCAACTTGGGACACCCAAAAATCCAACTTGGGACACCCAAAATTCCATGTGGGAACCCCAAAAATCCAACTCAGGACACCCAAAATCCCACCTGGGGCACCCAAATCCCATCTGGGACCCCCAAAAAACCACTTGAGAGACCCAAAACCCCACCTGGGTTCCCCAAAATCTCAACTGAGACCCCCAAAATCCCCCCATGAGCACAAAAAAAGGCGAAATTTGTGGGATTTGAGGGGTTTTTTTAGGGGGGTTCTGAGAGGGGAAATCCCAAAATTGCAGCACCCAAAGGATCGGGGGGAGCCCCAAGGGGAAGGGAAGCCCCCCAGAATTGGGGTGACCCCAAAATGTGGGGATTTCACCCCAAAATCCCCCCCTGCACTCACGGTGGGGGCTCGGGCGCGGCCGGGGGGGTCTCGGGGGGGGACTCGGAGCGGTGACGTCGCCTCAGGTGTCGCCGCCGGGGGCGTGGCTCGTTCTGGGCGTGGTCTGGGTGGGCGGGGCCCGGCCCCGCCTCCTCCTCGTCGCTCTCCACCAATCGGTAGCCACGGTTCTGGCGCTGCAGCTCCAGCGCCGCCCGCTCGGCCGCGCGGCCGGGGGGCTCCCGGGGGGCTTCACGGGGCACCTGCGGGTGGGCGGGGTCAGGACACGCCCACGGACACGCCCACTGAACCACACCCAATATGGCCACACCCGCTTGACCACACCCAGAAATGTCCACGCCCATTTGCAAGCCAGAGCTCAGCCTGATTGGCTGCTCTGTGCGGCAGCCACGCCCACTGGTCGTGATGTCATCCTCAAAGTTGGTTAAACCACGCCCCCTTCTGCCTTAGGCTTCTCCCATTCTCCATTGGCCACGCCCTCAGCACTAAATAGGCCGTGTTCAAACCACGCCCACTCCCTTAGGCCACGCCTCCATCTCAATACAAAACCGCCTCCCCTCAGACAAGCCCCGCCCACTCCCATTCTCGCGCCTCCCCGAGAAGCCCCGCCCCCTTCCCCCTCTCCCCTCACGGGTTCCTGCCCACCTTGTCCCACAGCTGCCGCGCGAACTCGCGCACGCGCGGCTCCTCCACGCGCAGGGCCTCGGTCTCGCGCAGCCGCTCCAGCAGCTCCTCCAGGCTCCGGCTGCGCCGCGCCAGCGCCACCAGGAAGGCGGGGACATGGCGGGCGCTGAGGCCCAGCAGCTCCTGCAGCTGCCCGGACACCCAGCGCTCCAGGGCCGCCGTGGCCGCCATGGCCGCTGCTGCGTCTTCCTCCTCCTTCTCCTCCTCCCTCACGGAGCTGTCCAATCAGCGCACAGCGCGGGAAAGACTCGGCCAATCAGCGCACGGGTAGCCCGCGGCGGGCGGGTTCGGCCAATCAGGGCGAGGCCGCGCCCACTAGCGGCGTTACCGTAATATCGCGAGAGCGATGGCGGCTTTACCGTAACTCCGCGGTGAGAAGCACAACCTAAATTCGGCATTTGGGATATTGGGACCGAAATTCCGATTTTTATCCCCAAAATCCTCAGTTTTATCCCCAAATTCCCCATTTTCACCCCCAGAATCCATCAATCCCGTCTCTGCCCCGGGAATTCGTCGCTATTTTCCCTAAATCCGTGTTTTTCCCCTCAGAAATCCCCGCCTCCTCCAACTCCAAAATTCCCAAAAATCCCCAAAATTTTCTCCCCAAAATCCGGGATTTTCCCACCAAATCCCCCAAAATTTCCAGGATCTACTTTTCCCTCAGGCTCTCAAAACTTCGCTTTTTTGGCTCAAAAAGTTTTTACTACAAAAAACCTTCGCAAAAAAACAGCGTTTGTACAAAAAAATGACATTTCCCCCTACAAGTCCTGGATTTCTGTAGGAACGAGGCGCCAGAACCCCAAATTTTGGGGCGCCCGCAACCCCAAAGATCCCAAACCCAAAGTTTTAGATTTGCAGGGACATTTTGGGGCAACAGGACCCCAAATTCGGCGATTTTGGGGTTTTTTTGACCCCAAATTCTGCGATTTTGAGGATTTGAGGATCCCAAACTCAGTGATTTTGGGTATTTTGGGGTTTTTGGGGTCAGCCGTTGTGTTTCTGCCTCTTCCAGAAGCGTTTGACATCGAGGTGCCCCAGTAACCCCAAATTTGGTGATTTTGGACCCCAAATTTCGTGATTTCGGGGTTTTTTGGACCCCAAACTCCGGGATTTTGGGGTTTTTGGGGTCAGCCGTTGTGTTTCTGCCTCTTCCAGAAGCGTTTGATATCGAGGTGCCCCAGTAACCCCAAATTTGGTGATTTTGGACCCCAAACTCGGTGATTTTGAGGATTTTGGGGTTTTCAGGGATCCCAAACTCCGGGATTTTGGGGATTTTGGGGTTTTTGGGGTCAGCCGTTGTGTTTCTGCCTCTTCCAGAAGCGTTTGACATCGAGGTGCCCCAGTAACCCCAAATTCGGTATTTTTTGACCCCAAACTCGGGGATTTTGATGATTTGGGGATTTTTGAGGATCCCAAACTCCGGGATTTTGGGTATTTTGGGGTTTTTGGGGTCAGCCGCTGTGTTTCTGCCTCTTCCAGAAGCGTTTGACATCGAGGTGCCCCAGTAACCCCAAATTTGGTGATTTTGGACCCCAAATTTCGTGATTTCGGGGTTTTTTGGACCCCAAACTCCGCGATTTTGAGGATTTGGGGGTTTTCAGGGATCCCAAACTCCGGGATTTTGGGTATTCTGGGGTTTTTGGGGTCAGCCGTTGTGTTTCTGCCTCTTCCAGAAGCGTTTGACGTCGGGGTGGCCGGCGGGGGTGACGACCATCAGGGTGGCCCAGTAACCCCAAATTTTGGGATTTTGGGGTTTTTTGGACCCCAAACTCCGGGATTTTGGTGATTTTGGGGTTTTTGGGGTCAGCCGTTGTGTTTCTGCCTCTTCCAGAAGCGTTTGACGTCGGGGTGGCCGGCGGGGGTGACGACCATCAGGCGCCGCGCGGGGTTCTCGAACACCAGCACGCCCAGGGCCCGGGCGTGGTCCCGCAGCACCTCGAAATCCACCTGGGACAGGAACTGGTTGTACAGCACACCTGGGGGGGGACAGAGGGAGGGGACAGTGCCAGCGGGGCGTGGCAGCCCTTTGGGGACACCTCCCGCCTCGGGGACATCGCCAGGGGTGGCGCTTTCCTTTGGGGACATGGCCTGGGTGGCACCTCCCACCTTGGGGTGGCACCTCCCACTTTGGGGACATCCCCAGGGTGGCACCTCCCACCTTGTGGTGGCACCTCCCACTTTGGGGACACGGCCTGGGTGGCACCTCCCACCTTGGGGTGGCACCTCCCACTTTGGGGACACAGCCTGGGTGGCACCTCCCACTTTGGGGACATCCCCTGGGTGGCACCTCCCACCTTGTGGTGGCACCTCCCACTTTGGGGACATCCCCAGGGTGGCACCTCCCACCTTGTGGTGGCACCTCCCGCCTTGGGGACACGGCCTGGGTGGCACCTCCCACCTTGTGGTGGCACCTCCCACTTTGGGGACATCCCCAGGGTGGCACCTCCCACTTTGGGGACATCCCCAGGGTGGCACCTCCCACTTTGGGGTGGCACCTCCCACTTTGGGGACACAGCCTGGGTGGCACCTCCCACTTTGGGGACATCCCCAGGGTGGCACCTCCCGCCTTGTGGTGGCACCTCCCATTTTGGGGACACGGCCTGGGTGGCACCTCCCACCTTGGGGACATCGCCAGGGGTGGCGCTTTCCTTTGGGGACACGGCCTGGGTGGCACCTCCCACCTTGTGGTGGCACCTCCCACTTTGGGGACATCCCCAGGGTGGCACCTCCCACCTTGTGGTGGCACCTCCCACTTTGGGGACATGGCCTGGGTGGCACCTCCCACCTTGTGGTGGCACCTCCCACTTTGGGGACATCCCCTGGGTGGCACCTCCCACTTTGGGGACACTTTCAGAACCCTCCAGGGACACTTTGGGGACACCTTGGTGGCACTTTGGGGACACCTTGGGGTCACTTGGGGGACACTTTGGGGACACCTTGGTGACATTTTGGGGACACCTTGGGGTCACTTGGGGGGCACTTTGGGGGCACCCCGGGGACACCCTGGTGGCACCCTGGGGACACTTTGGGGGCACACTGGTGACACCCTGGTGATATTTGGGGACACTTTGGTGACACCTTGGTGACACTTTGGGGGCACCCTGAGGGATACCCTGGTGACACTTTCGGGACACTTTGGTGACACTCTGGTGACACCTTAGGGTTACCCTGGTGACACCTCGGGGACACTTTAGGGTTACCCTGGTGGCACTTTGGGGACACTTTGGGGACACTTTGGGGACACTTTGGGGACACCCTGGTGACACTTTGGGGACACTTTGGGGACACTTTGGGGACACTGACCCTCCGAGAAGCGCAGCCGGTCCCGCTCGAGCTCCCAGAGCCGGATCTGGTCCGTGATGGTCGGGGGCAGCACCGGGCTCTGGGGACAGGGACAGGGACGGTGACACGGGGACAGGGACAGGGACAGGGGGACAGGGACAGGGACAGGGATGGGGACACACAGGGGACAGTGGGGTACCCCAGGAATGGGACCCCCAAAAGATTTTTGACACCCCCATAAAGGATTTGGGATCCCCAGAATGGATCTGGGGTCCCCCAAAAGAATTTGGGACCCCCAAAATGGATCTGGGATCCCTCAAAAGAATTTGGGACCCCCCCATAAAGGATTTGGGACCTCCCATAAAGGATTTGGGACCCCCCCAGAATGGATTTGGGACCCCCCAAAAGAATTTGGGACCCCCAGAATGGATTTGGAACCCCCAAAATGGATCTGGGACCCCCCAAATTCAGGCCCCCTGAAGGATTTCGGATACCCAAAGGATTTGGGACCTCCCATAAAGGATTTGGGACCCCCCCATAAAGGATTTGGGACCCCCCCATAAAGGATTTGGGACCCCCAAAATGGATCTGGGATCCCCCAAAAGAATTTGGGACCCCCCATAAAGGATTTGGGACCCCCAGAATGGATCTGGGACCCCCAAAATGGATCTGGGACCCCCAAAATGGATCTGGGACCCCCCAGAATGGATTTGGGACCCTCCAAAAGAATTTGGGACCCCCCATAAAGGATTTGGGACCCCCCAAAAGAATTTGGGACCCCCAGAATGGATCTGGGCCCCCCTTTGGGGTCCCCTCACCTGTTTTGGCCATCACGGGGTGGGCGCGGGTGCGCAGGAAGTGAATGATCTGCGGGGGAGGGACAGCACCCGTGTCACCAATGTCACCAATGTCCCCAAATCCCTGGTGTCCCCAGTTGTCCCCAACATCACCAGTGTCACCAGAGTCACCAATGTCCCCAAATCCCAGTGTCCCCAATGTCACCAGTGTCACCATGTCCCCGGTGACACCAACATCACCTGTGTCACCAGAGTCACCAATGTCCCCATGTCCCCGTGTCCCCAACATCACCTGTGTCACCAGAGTCCCCAAATCCCTGTGTCCCCAAAGTCCCCAGTGTCCCCAATGTCCCCTTAATGTCCCAAATGTCCCCAATCCCCACAACGTCCCCAACGTCCCCAATGTCCCCAGTGTCCCCAATGTCCCCAATCCCCCCAGTGTCCCCAGTGTCCCCCCCATGTTCCCAGTGTCCCCTGTGTCCCCAATGTCCCCAATCCCCCATTGTCCCCAATGTCCCCAGTGTCCCCAATCCCCCCAATGTCCCCAATGTCCCCAGTGTCACCTGCTCGGCGGTGATGCCATTGGCGATGGCCGCCTGCACGCTGTCCCCAATGTCCCCAATGTCCCCAATCCCCCCATTGTCCCCAATGTCCCCAGTGTCCCCAATGTCCCCATTGGTGTCCCCAGTGTCACCTGCTCGGCGGTGATGCCCGTTGGCGATGGCCGCCTGCACGCTGTCCCCAGTGTCCCCAATCCCCCCAATGGTGTCCCCAATGTCCCCAATCCCCCCAATGTCCCCATTGTCACCTGCTCGGCGGTGATGCCGTTGGCGATGGCCGCCTGCACGCTGTCCCCAATGTCCCCAATGTCCCCAATCCCCCCAATGGTGTCCCCAATGTCCCCATTGTCACCTGCTCAGCGGTGATGCCGTTGGCGATGGCCGCCTGCACGCTGTCCCCAATGTCCCCAGTGTCCCCAATCCCCCCAATCCCCCCATTGTCCCCAATGTCCCCCAGTGTCACCTGCTCGGGACCGTGATGCCGTTGGCGATGGCCGCCTGCACGCTGTCCCTTGTCACCTGGGCCACCACCAGGTTGGGGAAGCGATAGAGGAGCTCCGAGAAGAGCGCGATGAGGGCGACCTGCAGCTCCGAGTCTGGGGACAGCGCGGGGACATTGAGGGGACAATGGGGACAATGGGGACATTGGGGACACTGGGGACATTGAGGGGACATCGGGGACATTGGGGGATTGGGGACAATGAGGGGATTGGGGACATTTGGGGGGGTTGGAGATATTGGGGACATTGGGGACATTGAGGGGACATTGACGGGACATTGAGGGGACATCGGGGACACCGGGGACAATGGGGGCATTGAGGGGACATCGGGGACATTGGGGGGGATTAGGGACAATGGGGGATTGGGGACATTTTGGGGGGGTTGGAGATATCGGGGACATTGGAGTCATTGGGGACATTGGGGACATTGAGGGGACATTGAGGGGATTGGGGACAATGAGGGGGCATTGGGGACAATGGGGGGATTGGGGGGATTGGAGACATTGGGGACAATGAGGGGATTGGGGACATTTGGGGGGGTTGGAGATATTGGGGACATTGGAGCCATTGGGGACATTGAGGGGACATTGGGGACATCGAGGACAGTGGGGGCATTGGGAAAATTGGAGGAATTGGGGGACATTGAGGGGACATGGAGGGGATTGGGGACATTGAGGGGACATTAAGGGGACAATGGGGGCATTGGGGACAATGGGGACATTTGGGGAGATTGGGGACATTGAGAGGACATTGAGGGGGACATTGGGGGCATTGAGGGTTGGGGACATTGAGACACAGGGAGGACCAAGGGTGACAGGGAGGTGACAGGGCTGTCCCCAAGGTGTCCCCAAGGTGTCCTGGGTTATTCCCAGCTGTCCCTCAGGGTGTCAGGGCTGTCCCCAAGGTGTCCCCCAGGTGTCCCCAGTGTCCCCAGTGCCACCTGTGTAGGCGTAGATGCGGTAGTTGGTCTCCACCAGGATGAAGCCGTGGCCGTCGGGCTCTGTCCCCAGCGCCGTCCCTGCTGTCCCCCGGGGATGTCCCCAGCGCTGTCCCCAGCGATGTCCCCAGCGATGTCCCCGCTGTCCCCGAGGCCAGCGCGATGGCCAGCCGGGTCGGGTAGAAGCGCCGCGACTTCCGCTGGGGACAGCGTGACCACAGTGTCCCCAAGTGTCCCCAGGAACTGTCCCCAATGGGGCAGGAGCTGTCCCCAGTGTCCCCAGGTGTCCCCAGGAACTGTCCCCAAGTGTCCCCAGGAACTGTCCCCAGTGTCCCCAACTGTCCCCAATGGGGCAGGAGCTGTCCCCAGTGTCCCCAAATGTCCCCAAGTGGGACAGGTGCTGTCCTTGAGTGTCCCTGAGTGTCCCCAGGAGCTGTCCCCAAGTGTCCCCAACTGTCCCCAAGGGGGCAGGAGCAGTCCCCGAGTGTCCCCAAGTGTCCCCAATTGTCCCCAAGGGGCCAGGAGGTGTCCTTGAGTGTCCCTGAGTGTCCCCAGGAGCTGTTCCTGAGTGTCCCCAAGTGTCTCCAAGGGGCTAAGAGCTGTCCCCAGTGTCCCCAAATGTCCCCAAGTGGGACAGGAGCTGTCCTTGAGTGTCCCTGAGTGTCCCCAGGAGCTGTCCCTGAGTGTCGCCAAGTGTCCCAAGTGTCCCCAACGGGACAGGAGCTGTCCTTGAGTGTCCCCGAGTGTCCCCAGGAATTGTCCCCAGTGTCCCCAGTGTCCCCAAGGTGCCAGCAGCTGTCCCCAGCTGTCCCCAGGTGTGACATGAGCTGTCCCTGAGTGTCCCCAAATGTCCCCAGGTGTCCCCAATGAGGCAGGAGCTGTCCCCAGTGTCCCTGAGTGTGCCCAGGTCAGTCCTGGCACCTCCCAGTCCCCAGTGTCCCCAGTGTCCCCTCCCAGTCCTGGCACCTCCCAGTCCCCAGTGTCCCCAATGTCCCCTCCCAGTCCCTCCCAGTGTCCCCAAATGTCCCTCCCAGTGTCCCCAATGTCCCCAGTGTGCCCAGTGTCCCCAATGTCCCTCCCAGTGTCCCCAGTGTCCCCTCCCAGTGTCCCCTCAATGCCCTCCCAGTCCCTCCCAGTATCCCCAGTGTCCCCAGTCCCTCCCAGTACCCCCCAGTGTCCCCAGTGTCCCCTCCCAGTGTCCCCAGTGTCCCCAGTGTCCCCTCCCAGTGTCCCCATGTGCCCTCCCAGTGCTCCCAGTGCTCCCAGTTCACCTTCCTCTGGAACACCAGCCCGAACTCGCGCAGGTGCTGCAGGAAGGTCAGCAGGGACTCGCTCATGCCCTCCACCGAGTAATCCTGCACCAGTCGGGACCAGTTTGCACCAGTTGGGACCAGTTGGGACCAGTTGGGACCAGTTCACACCAGTTGGGACCAGTTGGGACCAGTGAGTTCCCAGTTCGCTCCCAGTTCATCCCAGTTCAGCCCAGTAACATCCAGGACGCTCTCAGTGCTCCAGGAACAGTCCTGGGACGCTCCCAGTTCAGCCCAGTAACCTCCCAGTTCAAACCAGTTCATTCCAGTGCCTCCCCCCCAATCCCCTCCCAGTTCATCCCAGTCCCTCCCAGTGCCCCCCAGTCCATCCCAGTTCCCCTCAATCCCCTCCCAGTTCATCCCAATCCCCTCCCAGTCCCTCCCAGTTATTCCAAATCCCCTCCCAGTCCCTCCAAATCCCATCCCAGTTCATCCCAGTCCCTCCCAGTCCCTCCCAGTTCCCGTCAATCCCCTCCCAGTTCATTCAGTCCCTCCCAATTCATCCAGTTCATCCAAATCTCTTCTCAGTCCCTCCCAGTCCCTCCCAGTTCATCCCAATCCCCTCCCAGTCCCTCCCAGTTCCCGTCAATCCCCTCCCAGTTCATTCCAGTCCCCTCTCAATTCATCCCAGTCCCTCCCAGTTACTCCAAATCCCCTCCCAGTCCATCCCAGTCCCTCCCAGTTCATTCCAGTCCCTCCCAGTTCCTCCCAATGCTCTCCCAGTTACTCCAAATCCCCTCCCAGTCCCTCCCAGTTCCCCTCAATCCCCTCCCAGTCCATCCCAGTTCCCCTCAATCCCCTCCCAGTTCATTCCAGTCCCCTCTCAATTCATCCCAGTCCCTTCCAGTTACTCCAAATCCCCTCCCAGTCCTTCCCAGTTCCCCTCAATCCCTTCCCAGTTCATTCCAGTCCCTCCCAATTCATTCCAGTCCCCCCCAATCCCCTCCCACTTCCCTCCCAATCCCTCCCAGTTCATTCCAGTCCTCTCTCAATTCATCCCAGTCCCTCCCAATCCCCTCCCAGTCCTTCCCAGTTCCCCTCAATCCCCTCCAGTCCATCCAGTTCCGCTCAATCCCTTCCCAGTTCATTCCAGTCCCTCCCAGTCCCTCCCAATCCCTCCCAGTCCCTCCCAATTCATTCCAGTTCCCTCCCAGTCCCTCCTAGTTCCCTCCCAATCCCCTCCCAGTCCCCCCCAATCCCCTCCCAGTCCCCTCCCAGTCCCTCCCAATTCATTCCAGTCCCTCCCAGTCCCTCCCAATCCCCTCCCAGTTCATCCCAGTCCCCCCCAATCCCCTCCCAATCCCCTCCCAGTTCCCTCCAGTCCCTCCCAGTCCCTCCCAGTTCCCTCCCAGTTCATCCCAGCCCATCCCAGTCCCCCCCAGTCCCTCCCAGCCCATCCCAGTTCCCTCCCAATCCCTCCCACCCCATCCCAGTCCCTCCCAGCCCCTCCCAGTCCCTCCCAGTCCCACCTTGCCCAGGGGGAGAAGCTCAGCTGGAACAGGAAGGACAAAATCTCCACCAGGTCCATGCCCCGTGCCTGGGGAGGGCACAGGGGGGGTTTGGGGGGGTCCCGGGGCTTTTGGGGACCCCCCCCCCAAATTTTGGGATTTTTGGGACCTCCCCGAAATTTTGGGAAATTCCCCGGATTTGGGGAAAAACCTCGAATTTGTGGGAAAAAACCCCCCCCCCCCACCCCAAATTTT